>JAVJIF010011582.1:0-137463 GCA_038442645.1 Agave tequilana
TTGTCATTAGATTAGCCATACACCTATTCACTCTCCCTCTAGGTGTACTTTCACCTGCTACATGTTTTTTGCCCAGGGGGAAGAGTGCTCTCCCTTCTCTCCTAATTTGTACTTTTGTATTTAGCCTGTGAGACATTTTTTTTGTTTTTATTTTGGATTGAACTATAGGTGTAGGGGTGCGAAACGGGAAGGATCGGGCCGGGCCTGTCTAGTTTCCGGCGGGTTGCGGCCCAGGCCGAAACTGTTCCCAGGCCCATCCGCCTTTCCGGGCGGCCCGGGCACAGCCTGGGCACCTGGCTGGGATGGGTCGGGCCATACCCGAGCCGGGTGGTCGGCCCGAGTTAGGAAAATAATTTTTTTTTAAATTTTGAAAAAGATGCAAAAAATTGAAAAATTTTAAAAATCTAAAAAAAATCTAAAAAATCCAAAAATCTAATAAACACTCAAATGGGACAAATTTGATACAAGTTGTAAAATGCATATGTAAATTTTTTTATTAACAATCCAATAAATTGATACAAATATAAAAAAATAATATAATAATTAAAAGTATAACGATATAAATTGATAAAATTACACATGTATTATATAGATAGAAATTGATATAAAATCATTATACAATTACAAAAAATCTTCATTTCTTCACTCATCTTTTGGGAGTCTTCAATGATTTCATCTATGTTTGTTCTGACTTATTGTCTCTGTATCGAGCCAATCCTTCCAGCAGATGCTCATCTCGATAGCTTCTGACGTTAGACGGTTTCGTGTATCAGTCAGCACTCATCCTACTGTACTAAAAGCAGATTCTAAAGTTACAATAGAGGCATGAGGGGTAATAAATCACGTGCCATGATGAAAGTACAGGATATGTTGATTCATGTTATTTCCACCATGTCAAAATATCAAAAATTTCAAATCCTGAGTCTGCGTCAATCTCAGGAGTTATAATATGAGTAGAATAATAACGAAGCTCATTCAATGAGTCTGAGCTTCTTGATCTTTTAGATGCAGATAATAATCCACATAATAAAGAGCTTTTAGGCCTTGATGAAGATGCAAGTTGGGATGATTGTTTATTTTCAAATTGAGAATCATAAAAACATATATATTATTTATATAAAGCTCAATATCATTCCATGCTAAGAAACAATCAGGATAATTCATTTTTCATAAAAATTTTCAAGTAAATATTTACATCCTTCAAATTTAATTCGAGGACCATAATTGTAGAAAAATAAAATATAGTAGGAAAATGTTTAAAACACTTATTGAATTTTCTTTCATAAGTTCAATAATATTCTCAAGTAAAGAATCATGTCGATATGTATAAAAAAGTTTAGTAATTTCAGTTAACTCGTAAAAAACTAAATTAGTTGTAGGATAATAAACCCCAGAAAATAATCTTGTTACTCTTTCAAATTTTTTCAAAAATTCACAAAGTACTTCAATATTTTTCAATCATTATCAAAAATTAACATCTCTGGTAATTCTGTGAAAATTAATATATCTATTGCAGTGCGATAAGGAATAGCTTTCTTCAACATATTATATGTTAAGTTCCAACGAGTCCTTATGTCCTGATGTAAACTTCAATTTGTAAGCCTACGCTAGAACAACATTATTTAAAGTTTTGACTTCTTGGGCCACTACTTTAATGAATAAAATAGTATTTCTTAAATTTGAATGCAAGTATTGTTAGTCCAGAGGCCTTTCACCTTAGTTTTGATGATGACTAACTTATGAAGGATAGTTTACTAATAATCTTGTGTTTACATAATTTTAGTTATTGATCAAGATATTAGTAGGTTTTTAGCTTCAACAAAGGAGTTTTGGAGCTATCTCATGTAGATTCAAGAGCTCGCGCGTTAAGATCACGTCTAACTCTCGGTTGGAGTCAAGCTCGTGGATTGTGTTTGAATCGAGTCGGCTTGGAGAAAGAGTTCTACAAGAAGACTTCGGTTTGTATTTAGTCTAGTTATATTAGATCTTGTCTAAAGATAGATAGTATTGATATGCTCAATTTTACACACACACAAAAGTTCAATTTTGGTTTTCAGTTTAGCCGATTTTGGATTTTGAATAGACATATATATGATTTTCATGAATAGATAGAATCAAAATAAGTTTACATGCTTTAATGTATATTAGATTTCATCTATATACATATATGCTTCATATATTTAGAAAAATTATTTTGATGATCTTATTCATGTGTTTAGAGTTTTGTAATTAATAAAACTTATTTTTGGATTTCATATTCAAAACATAGATATATACTTTACATGTGTATTGGATTCTATCCATATACTATATGCTTCAAAAAGAGTTTAAATATCTTGTTTTTGTATTTATACAAGTTTGAAAAAAATTGGATTTCCATTTCAAAGTTTGGTTTTGAAAAAATACTGTTTTTGTTTAAGGCCAAATATTTTATATCACAAAAATAGTCCAAATAGTCTGTAATATGTGTTGATTTTGGTCATACATATGTTGTATTCAAATATCTTACAAAAACTTATTTTTGTGAATTTATGAGAATTTATGGGATTTAATTGGAGTTAAATTGACCAAGTTTAAAGTTCTAAAATATCAGCCAGATTTGCTGGCGGTCCACCGGACGGTCGACCAGATCAGAGGTCCGTCGACCGGTCCGGTCGACCGATGTGCACGCAGACGTGCACAAGGACCAGCCAAGTAGGCCGGTCGACCGCGCGATCGACCGATTGATAGTACCCAACTCTCGGGTACTGCCGGTCGACCGGGGCGGTCGACCGACAGATTATGGCCGGTCGATCGGAGGCACAACGATTAGAAAAATGATCGTTGGGCTGGTTGACCGGCCGGTTAACCGGAGGCACAACGGTCAGAAAAATGACCGTTGGGCTAGTCGACCAGCTGGTCGACCAGAAGGGCAATTCTGCCCTTTCCAGTTGCCAACGATTTTTGTTTGAGAGGCTATAAATAAGCCATCTCTTGGGCTGTTTTCAACAAGAATTAAGAGAGCTATTTTTTCATCTTTACAAGTGTTTTGCAGCAAGATTTTAAAGAGTTTTTGTGCCAAAAAGATTTATTTTTATTTGTTTTCAAGGGTTGAAAAAATCAAAGAAAAATAGAGTATTTGAAATATTGGTTTTGATCTTCATTTCTATTTCTATCTAGCATTTTTTCAAGTATTTTCTTTGTGATTTGTTTTTCAAACACCTTATTTTCTCACACTTGAGCTACCATCTCTATCCTATCTATAGGATCATGTTTTTGTGAGAAATATAGTTTGTGGTCTATTGTGATCACTAAGAATTGTTTGTGGTCTATTGGGAGCACCAAGTTGTAATCTTTTTTTTGCTTTGGTTTTGTGCATATCCCTCTAGCATAGAGGTGGTTGTGCTTTGGTTTTGTGGTTATCCCTCTTGAGTAGAGTGATTGTGGTGGAGTTTGGCTTTGTGCCTTTATCCCTCTTGTGTAGAGGTGATTGTTGTTTTGGTTTTGTGTCTTGCCTCTTGTGTAGAGGTGGTTGTGTTGGAGAGAAGAGTTGTGTACTGTAACGCCCCGATCCTGGCGGATACGGAGACATTACTGCAACGTATATACGCAAGTCAGAAGTACCTTCACGTATATACGCTAAGCATCAGTACAGGCAAGAATCAGAGTACGGAAGTAAGTGGTGCATTATACATTCCAACATATGAGTACAATTACAAAGTTATCACCAGAGGTGATCGATATTACAATAATATTACATCACCAGAATGGCGCAATTGCGAGATTACAAGCAAATGTACATGGATGAATAGTACAAAAGGGCACTCACGAGTTTACTAAAGGAAACTCGAGAGGCACACAGGGGGCCTGGAAGGATAAGACTCTGGACGGTCTGCTGGAGATCCACGCTACCGCTGCGCCACTCTGATCAGCAACTGGGAGAATCCACACGCTCCAAGCTCCATGACCTGGACATGAGAATCCAGGGGAGTCAGATGAAACTCCCCAGGCGAGTGGTGATACTAAAGCCAAGTGGCGAGCAAGGGTAAGCACATGTATAGTGATAAAACCAAATAAAGCCGAGGACGAGCAAATCTGATCGTATGGTTCAGATCACGGCTCCATGAGACTAGTACGTCGAAGGAATAATCCAAACAAGGAAACCCTCATCTATATACCTTTATCTCATGTCACCATAATCCAAGCACATACAACCCGACTGTACTCAGGGCATGATAAGAAAATGAACAGGAGGCAGGTTGATACAAGGAATAAAGCAGGGCATGAGCAGCTGATATAATAATAACCATAAAACCGGAAATCCGATGTAAAACCAGTACAAGCAAATATGGTAAGGCACATCACAGATTCAAAGCCGTTTAAGTTGCAGGCTTCAATATGCGTCCATTCCACATACCTCTACTTACAACTTAAAGAGCCGGTTATTATCTTGACACTTATTATTACTCGTCTTACCCTGATATCTAGCTATGTGAACTAGCGTCCCAGCACACATAGATCCATATCCGAGTAAAGCAAGGTTGTTATTGGAAACCAGCGGGGGTATCAACGAACTATGTTTACAGTGGGTCCCGTACATACCCGGGACCACGGCCCAGGATTGTTCCGTTGCTTGGTGACGGAACCTGCCGCAAGGCTAACAGGAGGGACTTATGTATGCCCTTATCATGATTCAGGAGGAGGGAGCCAGCACTCCCCTCGGTTGCCTGGAGGCCCACAGGTCAGACCTGAAGTTTTAGTTGCACAAACATGCCTAATACCACTGTAAACACGAACACATATTGATAGCCGCATGTTTCCCCGACCCGATGCAAGTTGTTCCTTTATGATTTATTAGATTAATTATCCATTTACGGGAATAACAAGAGCAGGACATGATCAGGAATTCAGGAGTTCAGGTCACTGTATATAATACAGGATAACAGGTCACTAATCATTATACAGGATATCAGGTCACTGTACATAGTACAGGATAACAAGACAGGGTTCCCGTAAATGTGATAATCACAGGTCAAGTATATCATGCTGGGTGTCAAGTGATAGCATGACAGGAGGATGATATTAGACAGGCAACCAGTCATGTCAAGAGATTGATATAAGGTCAGTGGCAAGTTATGACATAACAAGGGGTCTTGCCAAATAGTAGCATGTCTGAGGTCAGGTGATAACACATCAGTTGACAGGTGATATACATGTGTAAAAGTAATATGAAAACGACAAGTAGTATAGACAGGTGTCAGGCATGAAGTAATGGCATGGGGTAGAATAGTAGCTGAGCACAAACAAAGCGGAGCTGAGCAAGCTGGAAGTACAGACAGCAACAGTATTTAACACTGGAGCATCTGGCGAGGTTACCGGGACGACTCGACTGAAGTACGAGCGGTAAATCCGGCAGCAACTCGCCTAGACGAATCTAGTGGTAAAGCGCTGAACGCTGAGCATACTCACCAGGCGGAGCTGGAAAACCTGACGATCCCAATCACGCCTCTTCCGAGACAGTGAGGGACCGGAGGCTGAACTGAGAGACCTGCCGGTCCCAATCACCTCTCTTTTGAGATAGTGTGACGGAGTTGAGGGTCGGAAGCAAGTAGTAGGTATAAGGCAGTACAATACATCACAGGCATGGTATATGCACCAGAAGGAAACTACCCTAGTACAAGCATTCGTCACAGAGCAATACATGTCCAGAGATTGGCACTCGGCCATACACAGATACAGGGACTCAGCCCAATACAAAATACATGGAAACATAGAATAAAATACATGTCGACCCGACGAAGCGGGGAAACCCAAATGGAGGCGAGAGCGAGAACACTCGCCTAAATCACCGGAAAGCCGAAAAGTCTGGAATCCATGGAACTCGCGCACGCGCCATAAAATAATATATAGTTATGAGGAGAGAGAAAGTGAAGAGGAGAGAGAAAGAGTTAGAGAGAGGAACCTAGAGAGAGAAAGGGACACAGGGAGACGCGGCTTGGAAAGTGAGACGCGGGGGACGCAGACGCGGGGGGAGTCGCGTCGCGAATTAGCAAACGCAGGAATCACAGACGCGGGGTTCGCGTCGCAAGAATAGCAGATGTGGGAATCACAGACGCGGGGATCGCGTCGCGGGAATAGCAGACGCGGGATAGCAGACGCGGGATTCGCGTCGCATAGATGCCTCAAACGCGAGATCTGCGTTCAAGTGCGGACGCGAGGGAAACGCGGACGCGGACGTGGGTTCTGCGTCGCGTCAATACAGAACGCGCGAAGCGCGTTAAGGGATTGCCTAGACGCGGGGTGAGATCCGCGTTAGGAAAGTCTTGGCAAGGAAAATCACTCGCCGACAAGATTCCTTGCTGCGCCCGACGAAGGGAAGTTCGGCCCCAATCCAAAAGGAGGGTACCGGCCCTAAGTCTTGCCAACGGAGAAGAACACGGCCACAATCCAAAAGGAGTGGCCGGCTCTTGAGTCTTGCCGACGAAGAAGAGCACGGCCCCAATCCAAAAGGAGGGGCCGGCCCTGAAAGAGTCACTTTCCAAATGGAGAAGACGAACAGGAAGAGGAACTAGGAAGAGAGAGAGAAGACAGGAGAGAGAGTGGAGAGAGAAAGCTTGTAATTAGGAGGAGAGAGAGGAGAGAGAAAGTCTTGAGAGAGAGAGAGAGAAAGATCAAGGGAGAGAGAAGGAGAGAGAGAAACGCAGGGAGAGAGAGAGGGTGAAATCCAGATCCAGGGAGAGAGAGAACAGGGAGCAGGGGGCAGCAGCCCCCCTCCCACACCACTCGGCACAGGGGGCTGGAAGCCCCTGGCCGGATAAATTCGCCGGCCGCGGCGGATCGCCGGCGGCCACCAGAGCTGGGGTGGCCGGTGGCCACCCCAGGGAGAAACAGGGAGGGGGCAGCAGCCCCCTCCCTCCAACAAGCCACGGCCAGGGCCTGTTGCCCTGGCCGGGCCCAACTCTGGCCGCATCAGTGCGGCCAGAGGGCAGAGGGAGATCGCCGGGGCCCGCCGGCCCTCGGTCGCCGGCGCAGGCCAGGGGTGGCCGTCGGCCACCCCAACAGTGAGGAAGAGAGAGGGTGAAGAGGGGGAGAAGGAAAATTAGGGAAAGAGAAAGAGAAGAGGGAGAGGGGGAGGCTCGCCGGAGTTGGGGCCCCCCTCGCGGCGGTTGGTGGCGCCGGTGGTCTAGCGTGGGCGCTGGTCGTCCCTATGAGAAGAAGAGAAAGAAAGAAATGAGGAGGGAAGAAGAAAAAGAAAGAAAAAGAAAGGAGAAAGAAAAATAAAGGAAAAAGAAAAAGGAAAAGGAAGTGATGGAGATGGGATTGATGTGATGGGAGATGGGGGGTAGGTGAGGGGGTGTGTCTCCCACGTGGAGGAGTTGGTGGGAGAAAAGAAAGGGAAGAAAGAGGAGAAAGGATAAGTTTGAAAATAATAATATTATAATATGGCCGCGAAAATTGACTGTTCCAGAAAAATCCCCAAAAATACCCGGAGGTAGAAAACGTCATCCTGAGGAATAATATGAAATCGATTTTCCAAAATAAAATCCCGTTTTCAAATTAAAAATCCGGAAGCCAACCGCCGATACGGTCTACACGGGTCGGCCGGGTTTTGATAAATTCTGAAAAATCTCAGAAAATGTATTAAGAAGAAAAAATATGATTTAAGAAATAAAGTGAAAGCGGAATCCAGAAATTCAATCCCGGTTGTAAACTAAAAATCCTGGAATCAACCAGCGATACTGGCCGATACCGAATCCGGTGGAAATTTTATAAATTCATAAAATCCTCAAAAAAAAGTATTTAGATAGGAAATGTGATTTTAAGAAATAATGTCTAAAGACACTTTTAGTAATTCCAATTAGTTTGTAAATTAAAAATCTGGGAATCGGTCAGCAGTACTGGTCGACACCGGTTTTGAAGATTTTCAACTTAATTCAGGAAAATTCCAGAAAATCATAGAAAATCTAGAATATTAGAAAATGATGTTTAAAACTGAAATCGGTCAAATCGGAATACCGGAATGCCCAAATCGAGCAATACTCTAGGATCGGGCCCTCGGTTCAGACTAGGGCTGACTCCGAGTCCACGAATCCAAATCCAAGACAAAACGTTCATATAAAGAATTCATAATATAAAACAAATACAGGAAGTAAATCGAAAAATACGATCAAAAAATCTGAATACGCAACTAAGTACGTATTCCGGGAGGGGGTGTTACATGTACTCCTAACTTTGTAATTACAAATTCCTCGATGGAGGTTCCCCGTGTGGGAGGTCCTGTGTGGACATAGTAGAATCTTCTATGTGAAGGCGGGGACGTAAAGCAGTGGCTCGAACTTCGAAACATATCTTAGTGTTGTGTTTGATCCACTATCTCTCTAAACTCTATCTCTCTTATATCTTACATTGCTTTATATGTTCATATCACTTATATGTTTGTTATTGTTTGTGTGCCCATACTTGTATTGAACCAAGAGAGTTTCATATAACACCTCAACTCTTTTTAGAGGAATCTAGAGGAGATAGTCCAGAGCCCGTCACCGAGAATTTAGCTACACTTTTTTGTTACACATAGTGTGTTGCAATTAATTTTAATTCCGCATCATTTGTCATTAGATTAGCTAATACACCTATTCTCCCCTCTAGGTATATTTCAAGTATCTATACATTTTAAATCATCTTAAACACACAAGTTAATAATGTGATATACACAACGAATATGAAAAAGTTTTCCAATCAAAACTGGTCTAAAATGATTTTTAAAAGTTCAATTGCAACAGTATTGTTACTAGCATTATCAACTAAAATAGAAAAAATTTTAGATTCAGGTCTAAATTCTCTAACAACTTTCATAATAGTCTGACTAAGATAGAACCATTTTGAGGAAAAGAAATTTTTTTAAAACCAATAATTTTTTATTTAAAAGCTAGTCAGAATCAATAAAATGTGCAGTAACAGCTATGTAATCAAAGCCGTTAAGATCTTCCAAGCAATTAGAAGTATGTGCAACTCTTTATGGCATAAACGAAAAAGTTGCAATTAAAATTTATTTTCTTTCCTCAACAGCCCTGAACATTTTCGCTCTAATAGTATCTTTACAGATTGGTCATATTCAGGATTATGAGTAGCTCAAATAAAATTTGTAAATGCTTCATTTTCAGCAAAACTAAAAGGTTGTTCAGCTTAATTAAATATTTAAAAAGATTAGTTTTATCTCTTTGACTATTATAACTAAAAGTACTTAGTGTGTCACCAAAAGTAGAAATTTGTGTTTGTCGTGGCTGATTCTGAGGATGTTTAGCCCTAATGTGCTTAGTTAGTGAGCCAATTCCACAGCATAAGAAACATCAGGACAAATTTGTATATAGCCTTCCTAACTCAATTAACAGTTTCTTTTAAAAAAAAATTCAAACCTCAGAATTTTAATTGCTATGCAATCAACTTCGGCAGTGGAAGCAGAAGGTGGATTAGAAGGTGGCTCAGAAGAAGAAATAAAATCTGGGATGGTGTTTCCATTTGTGTGAACGGAAGTATTCGAGTGTCCAGTAAAGGCATATGCAAATTATACCATTCTTGACTAGTTAATTCTAAATTAACATTATGCATAAAAGAAGAAGGATTGCTAGTGCTTGCTGATGAAGAGTGTGGATCCATTTTTAAAATAAAATTGACAAAAATATAAATACCAGAACTTAAGAGAAATTGTGAGAGCTTGAGCACTTGGGAATTTGAGGAGAGATTGAGAGAGCTTCAACTTGATCACTTAAGGACTTGAGGAGAGGTGGAGGGAGCTTGAGCACTTGAATAGCTTGAGAGAACTTGAGGGAGCTGATCATTTGAAAACTTGAGAGTTTGAGCACTTGACAGGTTAAGAAAATTTTAAAAGATTTTTAGAGAATTTTTTGGTGATGAAATGAAGTGAGAAAAAGTAAGTATTTGTAGAGAGGAATGAGTAGTTAAAATGTAAATTTTTTTTTGTAAAAATATTTTTTCTGGACAATATACCCGTTGGGGGATTTGTAAAAAAAAAAATACAAAACCCCCCCCCCCCCCCCCCCCCCAAAACGGCTATATTTTGCCCAATATAGCCGTTGAGGAGGGGGTTTTGTAAAAAAAAAATTTACAAATCCGCCCCCAAACCCATCAATGGCTAGCTTGGGCCGGCCCAGGCACGGCTCAGGTTTGGCCCAGCCCAGGAGAGGCCCGGGTGTGGCCTGGCCGGGCAGGGCCGCGGGTCACTTTGGCCAAACCTGGGCACGCCCTGGGTTTATGGGCGTGCCCGGGATGGGTAGCGGCCCGGGTACATAGGTGTGCTCCTTTTTGTGTTTTCACCTTGCTGTTGTACTTTGTTTCATTATATATATATTTTAATGGAATGTGTGGGCTTGCTGCACTTTCTTGGGGGGGGGGGGGGGGTGGGGGGGGGGGTGGGGGGTGTAATGATATCCTTATTCTATCCTTATAACCATGTTGTCCAAACCCCCCCCCCCCCTCCCAACACACACACACTGAACTACGTCGTTACATGAATTTCAGACATCTACTTAATTAATTCCGTCATTAAATTCTCTCACCCATTTGGTCTAGTTACGCCGTACTCTTCTACAACTATCTATTGACGCTCACCGACAAGGCTCGACAACTAGTCTACGTCAGCCCCATAGTGTTATTACCGGGCCAGGGCTATTCAATTTTGGCCTGTGTGGGCCTGTGTTCAGTCCTATTGAGCAATTAGTAGAGCGTCATAAAAAGGAACGAACGTGGTTATTTAAACTCAAAAACGGGGATAAATAGTCACAGAAAATAAGTTAATATTTTTTGAACAATTTTATAAAATTTAAAATTATAAAATTAATTTTTCAAATATTACAACTTTATCACAACAATTAATTAGTATACATGTGATCAGTAAGTACACTTAAGCCTTATAACTTTAATTCTTTTTCAATCTCAAAACTCTCTCTATTACTCAACTCATGCATATTGCTCCAATTTGCTTATTACAAATTCTCTATTGGAATTCCTCGGAGAAAATAAACTCTCCTTAGAGAAAAAAGAACATTTCCATTGATATATTTTCCTGATTCATCATCATAGATAAAAATCGAAAGAAAAAAAAGAAGGGAAATGATTTAAAAGAGAATTTTAGATCATGCTTCCTCTTGCTAAGAACAAACTCCCTGGAGTTTCTACAAGAGAATACCTCACAATCCATGGACAAATTAAACCAAGATGTATTGATCGCAATAAAAAATGAAGTAGCTCCAACAGGTAGCAATGCCTAAGAAGAGGAAACAGATCCAAACCCTTGAAAATAATAACCATTATTGTGTGGTGGAATATCATAGAGGTAACTCATGCTTTTATATTTTTCATTTTCAATGCTGAGCAAGTAGAAAAAAAGAACAAAGCTGAGCCAATTCAGAATTCTCTCCTGATCTCCAGAAACAGCCGAGCAAGCTATCAAAAGCGCTTGAGCTATAAACTTTTTGTAGTCTCTCCATGCAGTTTGAGATGCGGAAAAGAGAGAGGAATTAATTTTAAATTGAGAGTATAATTGAATTTTTATATTTAAATTTGATGTTTAGAATATAAGAGTATCTAAAATAATTTAAAAAATAATCTATTATTAATTTACTTAGTGTACTAATTAATGAGTTATTTATCATTTATTTAAATTTAAATAACTGCACTCCAGGAAAAAGGAGCGACAGCTAGGCAGGTAAGAGATCCAATGGGTGGTTGAAGAGTAGTACTGTGACAAACACCGAATATGTGCGCGAATTTATTGCCTGGAGTTAATTAAGTAGGTGCAAATTTTGTTAAAAAATAGTTAAATTGGTCAAAGAAATGGTGGAAGCTTAGCTCTCACGTCATTAGTGAGCGTGGGGCCCATCACCCTTGGACCCAGAGAAATGGCCACGGGTGGCTCAGTATGGGCCTGTTTGGTTTAGGGTGGAAGGGTGAAAGCGTTGAAGTGAGGAAGTGATAATAGTTTCCTTTAGAACTTAAGAATGGTCAGTAAGTTTTTTGGTGTTTAGATATTGTTGAAAAGTATGATTTAAAAAATGTTATGTTTTTCTAATGTTTGGATGGTAATATGAAAGTGGAAGTGAAAAAGTTGACCATAAAGTTAACCGCAAAATATTATTAAAATAAAAATTAATTAAGAAAAATAAAAATTAGACTGTAATTAAAATGCAAGTGAGATTCACATGAGCAAAAAATTAACTGTTTTGTGTTACAACTTATTACAAAAAAGATTTACATGACCGTTTTGTGCTACAACTTATTATAAAAGAGATTTACATTACTATAAAATTAATTGTAGCACTCTAGAGTGAGGAAATGGTTGTGTATAAAAGAGAAAAGAGACAAAGAAAAGAGCTTTTTTTTTTATTTTCTTTCCGGTGTTTAGACGAAGAGCGGAAATAAGAAAGACACTTCTTATTTCCTCACTTCCACCCAATAATGCAGTGTTCACAACAGAGCACCGCTTTTATACTCAAGCACTGTACTGAGTAATATTTTTTTTAGCCTCCCATTTATTTACCTGTAATCGAGTCTATCTCTAATTATACTAGGGATAATAATGCGCCCGAGGCCAAACTAGGCCCAGGGTAGGCTCCCAAAATATTTGAGACCTCAAGTCTGGCTCCAACTCCGGACCATAGGGCCAGCTCTTGGGCCTTCGAGGGAAATAAAAAACTATCTAATTTTTGTTTGTTTCTTTTTCTGTCAAACTCTTTAATCTCTATACTTAACCAAAAACGCATTCTAAGATTAATAATCGATTACTTTCACTTTTAGAATTAAAAAAAATATAAGTTGATACTAAATTTTAGAATAATAATAACAATATCAATTGAAAAATGAGCATATTTGATATTGATTGGACTCATTTTTTGTGTAGGACCAGTGTGGGCCAGGCTTTTGAGGTCTAGACAATTTAAATCTCATACAATTTCATGCCAGTTTATAATGTTGTGGGGTCACAAGGGCATATTAATTTCCCGGAACAAATGCACTGCTGAGAGAGGAGAGGATGCAAATTCTATGCTTAGTTTTTCCATCTTTTCATTTGCGTTAAAATTAGGAAACAGTTCAGGTCGACAATCTTAATTGTTTATTATCCAAACATATAATTGTGACTTTACTTTAAACTCTGCTTGACTTGATGGAAGTGAGAGAAAAATGTGTAAGTGAAAAATAAAGATGGTAAATGTGAAAGTATAGTGAAAAATTAAAATTTGCGTAATTCTCATTTTCGGTGTTTAGTTGTATTGTGAAAGCGTAAGTGAAAATGAAAAATGTGAAAGTGTAATAAAATAAAGATTTGTATAATTTTCATCTACGTTAAAATTGAGAAAAGTATACTGTGTTTTTGATGTTTGACTAATAACGTGAAAGTGAAAGTAAGAAAGTTGACCACAAAATTGATTATAAAATAATATTAAATAAATATTAATTCTGAATAATATTTTTAAATTGTAATTGGACTGCAAGCATAATTTACATGACATCAAAATTTAATACATTAAGTTACAATTTATTACAGATGAGATGTACATGATCACCAAATTTACCGTAGCATTTTGAAAATGAGAAAATAATAGTGTATAAGAGATGTATAAAAAAGAAAAAAAATTCTCATTTTTCGTTCTCGTTTCAAAACAAATAAAATTAATGAGAAATAAAATTTTCACTTTTCCTCGCCCTGAGCGTAAAATAATTATAAGTGTAATTCACGTAGGGGCCGTTTGTTTTGCGTAAAACTCCGTAATTCGTAAATGACTTACTACCCAGTTACAACTACGGCGTTTGTTTGAACCGTAATTCGTAAAAGACTTACGTAACTCAACTAACACTCACTTGCAACTCAGTTACCAATCACTTACAACCCAGTTACAGTTAATTTCGTGGTCATACAAATTTGTAATATTTTTAATATTAATATTAAATTTTTTTAATATTTAACTTTTTTAATATTTATTTGCAGTATTAAAACTTTTAAAATCATCAAATAGTTAATTTTGTGGTCAACTTTTTCACTTACGACTTATACATTACGACAATCAAATACCGTAAAGTACAATACACTTTCCCACTTTACAATTTATATTACCAATCAAATACCGTAAAATTTACATACATGTAACTCATTTACAATTGTAAAAGACTTTACCAATTATAACTACAAATTACGGCTAGTTACGACAACCAAACAGACGAGGTGCAATATTAGCTACGAAAAGTTTGCATCGCACGCAGTTCTCTGATTTCAGACGAAGATATCTGAATCCGTAGTTTTCCGTGTCCACGAGGGGCCAAAAAAGATGATGAACACGAGACACGTTGCTGATGGCCAAAAGTAATTCGGAGATGAGAAAAAGAGAGCTGCTAACTGCTGCCAATTCCAAAGCGCAGCTCGCCTGCTTCCACTGTTCAATCATGTTGTCAGTTTTCAGGGGAAAAAAGCATCTCTCTGAAGCATGCTTTAAACGAGGAAGACTTTGTCCTTCACTCTTGATCTGATCAGACTGCTGTTTAAAGCTACAGCACGGCATGCCTGATTGCACTGCATGGCAACCCCACAAGGCCACTACTGTCTGTCCTTGGCCAACTTTCTAATTGATTGCATATCTACATTTGTAGCTTTGATTGATTGCAAGGAAATCCCTTGTCCTTTAGCTGACTCAATCCATTTTAATTACTCTAATAATTACTTACTCTGTTCATTAACATTACTTTATATTGATAACAATACTAAAATTTTAGGTCATGTTTTTTTACCTGCACAAAATATCATCCATTCACAGACAAACTTGGTCATATCTCTACGAGAAACAAGTCCATTACTGTTTGTTGGAGTGGCCAACGGGGCTTGAAACTTGCATAATACAAAAGGAAAATTTGTATTGGTCTGTCGCAGATTGCATCAATCGCTCATCAATCATTCTTTCTACTTCATGTGACGCAAAATACAATTCATGCATGCACTTGCTGTATTTGTCTCCTTGAAAACTCACACCTGGGATTCAACCCCACAAGTCATCATACTTCAAAGACTTCAGAAGAAAAATTAGTCAGGAGAAGTTTCGTATCAGCACTCTGGGATCCAACTCCAAGCTGCAGAATATAAAACATTTCAGTTTTCATAATTGGGTATGTATTTTTGTGAGCCCCCAATCAGTTTTCCAAGCATGCCAACAAGCGTTTCAGGACATGATTCCAAAGGCTACTCCATTCAAAAAAAAAAAAAAAACCTAAGAAACTAACGTGAGCACTACTGAATAAAAAAATCAATAACTCAACATTATGGGAGTCCTGATCACAATAAATACCCCCAATCAGAGCCCACGATTTTTGACAGGCGAGCACCGTTCTTCTCCTTTATCACACCCTGCTGCAGTAGCAGCAATTCTCTATCAAAGCTTTTAATTCACTTCAATTCACTGGATCCACAAACACCTACCACTTTTATTATCGCACTCACCCTTGTTCTACTTATTAACACCACTTCAGTCTCAAACATATCCTAATCTCTGCTGCTTCTTCCTCCTCCTCCTCCTCCTCCTCCTCAGAATGGCCGGAGCCTCCTCAAGAAAATGGCTCTCGCTTTGCTTGGCCTTGCTCCGCCTCGCCGTCTCTCTCGCTACCGAATCTTCTACCCCTCAAACTTACATCATCCAAATGGCCAAATCCGACATGCCACCACCTTCACTCACCATCTCGACTGGTACTCCTCCACTCTCAAATCTCAACTAGATACATCACCACCAGAGCCAGCGGAGAGAATCATCTACAGCTACGACACCGCCTTCCATGGCTTCGCTGCCAGGCTAACAGAGAGAGAGGCCGAGCAGATCGAGAGAGCGCACGGTGTAGTGTCGGTCATGCCCGAAACAGTGTACAAGCTGCACACGACCCGCAGCCAGAGTTCCTGGGCATCGATACAGAAGAAAGCAACAGCGTGTGGTCTGCGGCGCTGGCGGACCACGACGTGATCGTCGGGGTTCTTGACACTGGGATTTGGCCGGAGAGGCCGAGCTTCAGCGACAAGGACATGGGCCCCGTCCCTGCTCGATGGAAAGGGGCTTGCGAGGTCGGCAGGGGCTTCACTAAAAACAATTGCAACAAGAAGATCGTCGGCGCCCGAATCTTTTACAAAGGGTATGAAGCGTCGACTGGTGCGATCGATGAGAAGGGGGAGTACAAGTCTCCAAGAGATCAAGACGGCCACGGAACTCACACGGCGGCCACCGCTGCAGGCGCGCCGGTGCCCGGTGCTAATCTCTTGGGCTACGCTAGTGGGACGGCCCGAGGAATGGCGCCCAAAGCGAGGGTCGCCGTGTACAAAGTGTGCTGGACTGGCGGGTGTTTCAGCTCGGACATTCTCGCTGCTGTCGACAGAGCGGTTGCCGACGGAGTTGATGTGCTCTCCATCTCTCTCGGCGGCGGGGTTTCTTCTTACTATCGCGATAGCTTGTCCGTTGCGACGTTTGGTGCCATGGAGATGGGCGTGTTTGTTGCTTGCTCTGCGGGGAATGGAGGTCCGGATCCAATCAGTCTCACTAATGTCTCGCCTTGGATTACTACTGTTGGTGCTAGCACCATGGATCGCGATTTCCCGGCTACTGTTAGGCTCGGGAATGGGATGACGATGAGGGGGGTGTCACTCTACAGAGGTCGACATAATCTCTCACCGCAGCAGCAGTACCCTTTGGTGTACTTGGGTGGCAACGTCAGCAGCCCTGACCCGAGATCGCTGTGCCTGGAAGGGACCGTGGATCCTCGGGCTGTCGCCGGAAAGATTGTGATCTGCGACCGGGGAATTAGTCCCAGGGTGCAGAAGGGGCAGGTGGTGAAGGACGCTGGAGGCGTGGGCATGATTCTGACAAACACTGCTGTGAATGGCGAAGAGCTTGTTGCTGACAGCCACCTTATTCCGGCGGTTGCGGTCGGAGAGACTGCTGGAAAAGAAATCAAGAAGTACAGTCGAGCCAGTTCTCATCCCACTGCTACTCTCACCTTCGAGGGGACGAAGCTTGGAATCCGGCCATCTCCAGTTGTCGCCGCGTTCTCTTCGAGAGGTCCGAATTTCCTCACGCTGGAAATTCTGAAGCCAGACATTGTAGCACCGGGGGTGAACATCCTGGCCGCCTGGAGCGGCACTGCCAGCCCGTCGAGCTTGGCAGCAGACCACCGGCGAGTCGGTTTCAACATCTTGTCCGGGACGTCGATGTCGTGCCCTCATGTGGGAGGGATTGCCGCATTGTTGAAGGCCAGCCACCCAGAATGGAGCCCAGCTGCCATTAAATCAGCTCTGATGACCACCGCGTACGTGCACGACAACAGCTACCATCCTCTGACGGATGCAGCCACCGGCGCTCCGTCCACCCCTTACGATCACGGCGCCGGCCACATACACCCGCTGAAAGCCTTGGACCCTGGCTTGATCTACGACATTAGCCCGCAGGATTACTTCGACTTTCTCTGCACTCAGAGGCTGACTCCGTTGCAGCTCAAGGTATTCAACAAGAACACGAACAGGACCTGCAAGCACTCCTGCCCTCTGCCGGCGATCTGAATTACCCAGCAATCTCCGCCGTGTTCCCAGAGAAACCCAGTTCCTCGCTGACGGTTCAAAGGACCGTCACGAATGTCGGCTCGCCGACATCAACATACCATGTCAAGGTAGCGCCGTTGAAAGGCGCGGATGTCGTCGTTGAGCCCGCCACTCTGCACTTCACACGCCAGAACCAGAAGCTGTCGTACAAGGTGACAATCAGGGCGAAGTCACCGCAGTCCTTGCCAGTTTTCGGCGCACTGACATGGCAAGATGGAGCTCACTCGGTGCGAAGCCCCGTCGCAGTTACATGGCTGCCGCCGTTGTAGATCGTTTCCAAGTATGCCAACAGCTTTATGTTTCCATGTATGCCAAAAATCCTCTACAGAGTCGAGAAGTAGCATAGGCAGTAGAACTGTCACCAGACCAGATGATGTATCCATGAGAATAGCAATGAGCTTGTTATCCGAGCGTAGGATGTTTGTGTAATCACAATAATAAAAGGGCCAAAAAAAAAAAAAACAGATGTTTCATCAGAGTATGTCTTCTCAAAGGCTTTGTAAATTATAAAAATATCTGATAAAAGCAGCAAAGGACTTAGCTTATGAGAGCTGTGTCCAAGGAAATTAAGGGAAGCCTGTATCCATGAGAACAGCAATGAGTAAATCTAAGGATGTTTCCATCACAATAAATAGATGCTTCATCAAAAGTTTATTTCCATTGAGGCTGCTTGTTGTCTTCTTCCTTATTGTAATTTTACAATCACATATGTAGCAGAGAGAACAAAATCTATACTTCCAGCTTGCAAAATAAACTGTGAAGAAATCTCTAACTCGACTCCCATATGGTCACACCATCACAAGTGCAGAGCTTCTTGTAGTTCTCGCCAACTCCTGCGCTTCTCGCAATGACTGCAGCTGCAACACCGGAATCAGATCTATCTTCAGTCTCATAAACAGCAATTGAACGGCCAATGAGGTCTGCAACTCGAAGCATCTCTTTCGCACCGGAGAAGTGGGCTTCACCATTCTCAAGGGCTTCTAGTGTTCCCAGGTCACCAAGTGGCTACACATAAATTTAGAAGAAACAATATTAGAATGTCCATCAGGAGAGATGATCAGCCACCTTACATTGTATGACAAGAATGGCTAAAACAAATATGATACTATTTAAAAATAGTAGGTTAAAAGAGAGATGGCAATGCTAAGAAAATCAAAAGGAACTAGAATTAGAACTACTGCAACAAACATTATTTTTAATCTACCAACATGGAATAAACTTGCTTGCATGTCTGTTTGTGAGCAAAAAAAAAAAAAAAAAAAAAACACGAATAACTAGCACATTGATAAATAGCATATTCCAGTTTCAACTCATAGAAGGAACTAGATTTAGAAGTAGAAAATATAAATGAAAAGGAATGGCTCTAAAAGTTTGACTACTGTGTTAATTAGGAATTACTGGATGAGATTATAAAAACCTATAGGTTCTTTTCCTGTCTGGATTTCGTAGTAAAGAGCCAGTTGAGGATTAACTGACTCCTAGATTCCCAAACAACCAAAAAGAGAATGAGGGAGTATAACTAAAAGATTAGTTTTCGGATCATGGAAAAGTGCAGTTGCTAATTGTGATGTTGTCTACTTTGGATGAGTTACTAGCTAGATGTCCCTCAATCATGGACATTACCTCCAGTCATCGTTAGCTTGCTTTCTTACCAACTCCCAGCAAAAATTGAAAGGAGTTGATTCCTCCAAGATTCATCCCAAGGAAACCCTACTCTGGCACTACCAGGAAATCACAACTTAACGCCTTTGTTGGAAATTAACTGAACAGTGACATCAGTTGAATGAAAAACTGAAGAATAGACCTCCTACTGGACTATCCGAGTTCATACGGTGTTTTCATACTGGTTTTCTATATTGAATTCAACAGCCATAGGCTTCGAAACCAACCAACAATAGTTAATATATTTATCATAACACTGGAAAGAAAAAGGAAAATAATGAAATGGGAAGCTTGCCGTCTATCTAGCAGACAGTTCTACCATGAAGCTGGCACCCGTGTCAAATATTGACACTTCTCGAATACTTTCTAAACATGTTGATTAATGTATTGAAACTTTTTAGTTCAGGATACTTGCCAAACACTTCTTCAACACCTGTCCTACATTTTCCATAAACTTCTTTGTTCCAGTTATATGTTTGAGATATTTATTTAGCTTCATGATATATCACACACTATATTAAACAAATGTGTCAAAATATTAATTTGTATAAAACTATGATCATTCAATAAAAGTGTAACGCATAGAAGATTGAAGAGCCAAAGCCTTTTTGCAAAGTCATAAAATGTGTGATAATCTAAAATATTAGCATATGTTATCATCAAATGTTATTTATATTATTAGATGTCTGAACTCATGTATGTACAGACATGATTACGTATGTAAATGCACTTTGTTTTATTATTTATATTATTCTAGTGTCATGTTGTCATGTCCAATGTCCTACTTCTTAAGTTATGTCATATCTTTGTGCTTTTGTTGTAGTCATGTCCCTTGTCCATGTCAGTCCTTAACTAACAATTTTACTTGCAAAATAAAATTAAAAAAGTAAATGTACGAAAAGCATGTGATGGAAATCACAAAAAGCATTGCTATAAAAAAAAATGGCATAAGTTTTCAGATAAACAAAACAATAATTACTTTGATACTCCTAAGTAGCTCCCAAATCTTCCCTATTTAGAAAAATTCTTCCAAATACTTAATATTTTCAATTTACCGTCCAAATCTTTGACTCAAAAAATTTAGCCTTCAAGATAAATTTGGATGGAACAAAGGTGTTTTACCCATTATACTCTTTTCATTTCTTCTTGTTCACCCCTCCACTTCATTATTCTTATTTCTTTCATCTTTGACCTAACCCAAATCTTGTCCCTTCTTCTTCTCCTCCTCCCCCTCCTCACCAAACCCCCCACCCCACCACCCCCCCCCAAAAAAAAAAAAAAAAAAAAAAAAAAAAGAAATCCCCAAAAAGTCCTCCAAAATTTCTCTCAAATCTCACTCCAAATTTTTTTGAATAGGAAAGTAGAAGGTTTATAATATGATGTGAATTAGTAGAGCATGGAGGGTAGGATCAGCCATTTTCATCAATTATTAGGCATCTTAGCTTCAACTGACAAGAATATTCTCTCAATACCCTTAAACATTAACAATAGGGGTAAAAATTTTCAAAGACCAAAATGATTTGAGGGGTGAATTGGCAATACCAATAATTGGAGGGGTAAATTTCTAAATAGGCATGATTTCTGCATGGTTTGAATGGTTTGAAATCTCGAAATCGGAATTGGTATCAACTTTTGGCATCGGAATCGGCCATAATGGCCATTTTCGTCTCAATGGTTGCGGTAAAAAAAAAAATTAAAAACTTGTTTTAATTTTAATAATTAGAACAAGTTGGAAACTTATTGATGTGAAACAATATGCGTTGATGTCAGAAATCAGTGATAAAATTAAACTTAATAGTTTCACTACCAGCTACGATCTTCGGTAGAAATAAACATTATATGACAAGATGGTTTTTAAACAAAAAAATTATTATACTTGCAATGTAGAAAATTCCAATCGTAACAAACCAAACGTCAACCCTTAGCTAATCAGGAAAATCTAACTCACAATATCAGGATAGCAGAATACAAGAACAAACAGATTCACACATGCTCACGAATATTCGTGAACATCAGAGAAATCATGATAATATGTTAAAGATAAATGTAGCGGTGTAACTCAACAGTAAATCATGTATTGAAACTAAAGTTACCTACCGAGAAGCCACGTTCTGGGATTCCCGTTAAACTTTCCCTTGTTGAATTACTGTCTTCGTGCTTATGTATTCCCTCCATATTTGATTGTTGACTTGATATTCTTCTTTGTCGCTTGCAGGATGATGGAGGTAGGGGAGGGAGATCATTCCCTTGCTGCTGAAGAGGGGAAGATTGGGCTTTAAAAGGAGTTAAATCCTTGCAATTGGGAGTGGGGTGACCCACTTGAGCAGCAGAGGAAGGGGCTGGGGCGGCAAGCTCCTTGATGTTGTCTTTTTTTTTTTTAATTGGGTTTGTTTGTAGGGAACAAAGGAGAGGGAAGAGGAGGTTGGGTGTGGTGTTTGGTGTGTAGTGTTTGGTGTGTGGTGTTGACCACTATTCTAAAAATCGGATTAATCGGCCGATTAATCCTATTCGGTGATAGCCCGCTTAATATTACATTAATCGCTCTGATTATGCGCTCGGGCAATTAATCGGGTCCAAAACGATTAATCCCCGATTAATCCCCGATTAATCCGATTAATCATTTAGGTATTTCATATGTTTTTTATTTGAAAATCTTCACTTTGAGTGTGTTGAATCGCTAAGTAGTTTATGTTGTAATGTTGATGATTTGATAATGATCTTTTATTAAATAGTAGATGAATTGTTATTTATTAAATACTAAATGAATTATGATATTTTATTATTGTATATTTTGCATAAAGTGATACTTATGTTTTATTATTTTTGATTATTTTTAAATTAACTTATTTAACAATTTTTCTCCATCATTCTTTAAAGTTCATGATTTTGATTGATAAATTGACTAATTTTTTATTTATCTTATTTTGTAAGTAAGTTCTTTGATTTAAATTTATGTTGTAAAATTTTGAAATCTTGGATTACTAATGTGAAGAGATAAGTTCTTTTACTTCATCTTTTTTACGATTTATTCATATTATCTTGTTCATCATATCATGATTTATAATTTCACATCTAGATATTGTCATATATAATATTTAGGTATTTTCAACAATTAATTGTATATATTCATATGTAGTTGTGTATAAATATAATTAAATATATTAAAATTTTCAAAAACGATTAATCCCCGATTAATCTCTGATTAATCATTATTCAGTGTTGGACCGCACGAATAATGAAACCGATTTTTAGAACACTGGTGTTGGCTGTAGGTGAAATAACAGAGAGAAGAAGAGGGTAGGAAGTGGGAATATGTGGCGGTTGTGAAGAGCAGGGGGAGAAAAGCAACATTTTGTTAGTTTTCTTTTTGTTGCGGTTTTCAATTGGGGAGCAAGGAGAAGGATTATAATCAAATATTATTTTGTGGATTGGATTGGGTTGGTATTGTGGGGAATTTTAAGTTGTAACTGGATTGGGACTTGAAATGGTTGGGATTTATAATTGGAGATAAATAGATCATGGATAAGGGCTAACTAGGATTTGGCTTCACACAAAATCTTATCTGAAATGGGTTTCACACTCCAGTTTCATAATTAAATTTTCAAAGAGAAAATCCAACAATTCATTAATCAAGAGTGTAGTGTTTATTTATTTCAATCAAAGTCAATTAAATAGGCTTACAATAACTGGAGTTTCCCACACAACCGATGTACTAAAACACTGAAAATAAACAAGATAAATAATACTAAAAGAAAATACAGACTCTAACTGAAAATACAGACTCCAGCTAAATTCAAATAGAAGCAGCTCGACGCCTCCTGCGCTGATACACGTGATCGAATCTCCTCTTCGGGCGCGCTGATGCCATGTCCTCATCTTTCTCCTCAGGTGGGAGAGAATTCGACTCCGTCGAGTCACGTGTGAAGGAGCTCTCATAGTACTCTAACAGATCTGGATCAATCTGCTGCAACTCACTGCGATCCAGCTATGTGTCCTCAGCAGGTGACTTTCCTTTCCAGCGTATCAGATACCATCGAGTTCCACCATCTCTCGTGGAGATAATTTCATCATCTAGAATTTTATCAATATTCTCTGTTGTATTAGGACTGATATGTGTGGGGGAAGTGGGTGTCCCTCAGAAGATGGCTCAGGGGTAGGCTCATCAACCAATGGGTTGCTGGGGTTAAAATTTGAATCCTTGTATTCTACCAGATCCTCAATATTGAAAGTAGGATTAATTCTAAAATCTTCAGGAAGATCAATAACATAAGCATTGTCGTTATGTTTCGTTTAGATTTTGAATGGTCTAGCACTACGAGCATATAATTTTTTAACAGTCCGTGGAAGAAACCGTTCCGGACGAATCCGGACCATCACAAGGTCGCCAATATCAAAAGTTTTAAATTTTTTTCTAGCATCAACTCGTAGTTTGTAGTCAAAGTTGCTTTGTTTAATTTTATCACTGATGACTTTGTGCAACTCATGCATATGCGTGCAAAGGAGGATGCAGACTCAGACTCTATACTGATCAACCATGAGAATGAGATCAATGGGCTGCCTAGGCCTAAAACCATATACTATTTCATGTGGACTTTTACCTGTTGTCCTATTAACTATTGAATTATATACAAACTCGGCAATAGAAAACTTTAGATCCCAACTTCCAATATGTTCGCCAACAAGAGTACACAGTAAATTTCCTAGACTTCTATTCACAATCTCAGTTTGGTTGTCGGTCTGAGGGTGAAAAGCAGGGAGAATTTCAATTTCGTCCCTAACATATGCCAAAAGGTCTTCCAGAAATAACTAGTGAACTAACATCTCTGTCAGACACAATAGTCTTAGGCAGATCGTGCATTTTAACGACGCCACCGAAAAAGATTTTGGCCACTCTAAAGGCTTCAGAAGTACGGGAGCAAGGCAGGAAGTGGGTCATTTAGAAAAACGGTCCACGACAACTAGGACTGAATCATGCTTTCTTAGAGTTTTTGGGAGTCCTAACACAGTCCATACTAACATCCTGCCATGGGCAATTTGGGTCCGATAGTGGAGTGTACAAACTTGTGTTTTGTTTCTGTTGCTTTGCGAGTTGACAGGTGTGACACCTTCCAACATGTTTGGCAACGTCACGTTTCAACCCTGGCCAATAGAACCGATACTCAACGACTTCTATGGTCTTCTCATTCCCGAAATGCTCGGCTAAACCACCAGCATGCAATTCCCACACAAGATTCTCTACAAGAGGTTCTTGGGATGCATAACTTTCAGCCTAGAAAGAGATACCCAATGTTTTAAAAAACCCGTTATGTAACTCGTTATAATCCGTTACAGAACATAACGGCACCCGACTGTTATATAACACTAGCAAAAAAATGCAATTCCTAGTAACGAGCATTTTTTGGAGTGTTACGAACGTTACGTTACGAAAATAACGTAATGTTCATAACTCACGTTATTTACACGGGTTGCTAAATATAAAACAGCGAAGCAATTTCTCTCTACAGACCAAATCGACATGAAAACCTAAATTGGCGACGACGAGCAAAGCATCGAAGCATCCCAGTGCATCCTCTCTCTGCAATAGACGATGACAACGACAACAATGACTCTCTCGTGCGGTTCTCTCTCTGCAGTTCCTCCTCAATTGTATCTCTTTTTAGCGAGAATTGAAACGCCTCGTTTCCTCTCTCTTTGATCTCTCTTCAATTGACTATGAACTCGCTATCCTAGCGCTCCAAAAAAAAAATCAAAAAACCGCACGACTCTTCAATAAATGAGGAATTAATCGTCGATCTCTCTTAGATCTCTCTTCAATTGTCAGGAAGCGCACGATATCGGAGCACCTCAGTTTCTCGATGCTCGCTAAAAATTGTTGTGAGACTTGTTAAATGTGTCATATATTGTTTTGATATTTTTTTAAAATTTTAAAATTATTTTCTTGTTTATAAAAATTCTTAAATATAGTATATATATTTATTTTTATTAAAAAATATTAAATCGTGTAACTTACGTTATGCGTTACGTTATAACCTATATTAACATAACAAAAGAAAAACGTTATTATTATGTTATCGTTATTTTAAACATTGGAGATACCCATCATGTAGGGTATAACCATCCACTTCTTGAGTCGGTCCATCTATCAATATGGCATATATGTTACAAAAATCAGGACATATCTCGTATTCAGCTTTTATCTTCTCAAAGTCGTTTACCGTCGTGGACATCTTGGTCAAAATGAAAATACGGCGACTGAGAGCATCAGCGGCTTTGTTTTCTACTCCAGCTTTGTGGCGTAAAGTGAACATATAGTCTTGAAGGAACTCAATCCATCGCACATGTCGCGCGTTCAGCTTCTTTTGAGAGTAGATGTACTTTAGGGCCTCATGATCAGAGAAGAGAACAAACTCATGCAGCAAAAGGTAATGTCGCCAATAGCGTAGTGCCTGAATCACCGCATAGAATTCCTTATCATAAGTGGAATATCGTTGCCGGGCATCATTCAGTTTCTCACTCAAGTAAGCAACTGGATGGCCTTCTTGAGCGAGGACTCCGCCTATTTCAATTCCTAATGTGTCACACGCTACTTCAAAGACTTTAGAAAAATCAGGGAGACGGATAACAGGAGCGCTAATCATTCTCTTCTTGATCTCAACAAATACCTTCATGGCAGCATGAGACCAGCCAAACAGTCGATGATTGGAGCCATAACAGTGCTAAATCCTTTAATGAACCGACGATAGAAGGTAACAAGTCTGTGAAAACTTCTTACATCACAAATCGTCTTAGGCTCGGGCCATTCCTCAATGGCTCTGATCTTCTCAGGATCCACAGAAACTCCATCAGCAGATACTACAAATCTGAGGAATTGAACTTGTGAAGAGAAAAAAGTGCACTTCTTAGGATTAGCATACAACTCTTTCTTTCTCAATACAGAACAAACTTGACGTAAATGGTCGAGGTGTTGCTCAGAAGATTGGATGTAGATGAGGATGTCGTCAAAGTACACTAAAAATTTGCCCATAAATGGACGTAGTACTTGTGTCATCTCTCATAAAAGTACTCGAAGCATTGGTCAATCTAAAAGGCATGACCATCCACTGATACAACCCATCCTTCGTTTTGAAGGCGGTCTTCCATTCATCTCCGGGACGGATGCGAATTTGATGATAACCACTTTTGAGATCAATTTTGGAAAAATAGTGGCACCAGACATTATATCCAACATATCGTCCAGTCTAAGAATGGGGAAACGGTATTTAACCGTTATCTTGTTGATGGCACAGCTATCCACACACATACGCCAAGCTCCGTCTTTTTTGGGCGTTAGGAGGGCAGGAACCGCACAAGGACTCATGCTCTCTTGGATGAAACTTTCTCATCAATTCGTCAACTTGCCTCTTGAGTACGACATGCTCAGTGGGGTTCATCCTATACTGGGACAAGTTGGGAATACTAGCTCCTGGGACAAGATCAATAGTGTGTTGTATGTCACCCATCGGTGGAAGCTTGTCTGGGAGGTCTTCAGGAAACACATCAGCGAATTCCACAATCATTGGTGTGACTTCGGGAGGGATCGCGATGTTGGATTCCTTAGTAATTTCCTTGGTCGCAAGGATCACGAAGGGAGCTCCTTTTCTACATCTTCACTGAAAGATTTTGCAGTAATCAAGCTGATACTGTTAGTTTTCTTCACTGTATTAGGCTTTGATTCAGATGGTTCAACCTTAGGCTCACGAGGTAACAACTTGATCTTCTTTCCTTCATGTTCGAATTGACACATGTTCGACCGACCGTAGATGGTAACATCCTTGTCGTATAGCCATAGTCGTCCAAGGATAATGTGACCCACATCCATAAATACAACATCGTACCAAATTTTGTCCTTGTAGAGACCGAAATCTATTAAGACAAGACATCTTTGCTTGACTTCCAGTGCTGAAGAATCAATCCCTGTTACTCTGTAGGGATGCGGATGGGGTTCAGCCTTCAGGCCAATTTTGGCAATTACTGTAGATGACACAACATTAATACAACTTCCACTGTCTAAATTATCTTGCAACTTCTACCACCAATCTTCATAATGACGTGAAACATGGTGGTTCGTCTCCAGTCATCTTTTTCCTTGGGATGAGATAAGGCACATCTGACAACGGATAAATGATTCGACGTCGTTGGCTGAGTGCAGTTAAGACCAATACTATCACATGTGGTATCATCATCCATATCACTCTTTTTCTCTCTGGAAAATAAATTCCTCTGATTCTGATTCTGATACTACTTCAGGTTCCCCATTGACTAAGACAATTTTGACCAGAGTTGGACAATTGGCAGCTGCATGTCCATATCCCTAGCACTTGTAACATTTAATTGTAGAAGTCAACTTAGAGAACTCTCTATCAGTGCCTTTGCCTTTGTTATCAATTCTCTTGCCTTTAGTATCTACCTTGTGGGAAAAAGTTTGATTTTGAAAACGGTTGGGGTATGAACCCGAGTTGGGCCTAGTTGTTTGTACGTGACTCTTAGAAGCAGAACTAGATTTGGCCGCATCTAAATCTTGGACTAACGCGTAGGCTTTTCCAAGCTCGGTGATTTCACGAGCCAAAAGTTCGGTTCATAATTCTCTAAGCCCGGCTATAAACCTAGACATAATTTGAGCTTGCCCTTTAGTGTTAATGACGTTGCATCTGATGGGGAACTCATCAAATTTCTCCACATACTCCTGTGCCGATTTGTTGCCTTGAGTGTATCGGTGCCACTTGTCCATGGAACCGATTTGTTGCCTTGAGTGTATGGTGCCATTTGTCCATGAGACGAACACTAAATGATGACGGCACATACTTTCCTTTAAGTTCATCTTTTATTCTTCTCCAGGCACCGATGGGTTCTTGGTCACAAGCAACACGCATGTTCACCAAGTTAGTCCAATACTGGCTAGCTTGACTGGTTAACTTTATCGCTGCAAACTCAACTTTTCTAGGCTCAGTAAGATCGTACCACGTAAATTACTTGTCAAGTTAAGTCCAATCAAGAAAAAGTTGTGGATCATGACGTCCATCGAATGTTGGGACATCAATCTTGATTCTTTAAGAACTGACTATCAGGGTCTCGCTCACCACGTCCTTGTTATGATACCATCCGATTACGTTCTCTTTCATGTTCATTGCGGTTCTCGAGACGAGTTTCAACTCTAACTAACCTATCTCCAGTCTGGGCTGCAGTTTGGGTCAGGTTGGCTAGTTGGGCTTGCATGGTAGCGATGGCATCGGCGAGTTGTTGGGGATCCATAGTTGTTATGCCTGACTCACTAGACTCTCTTAACAAATAGGGTGTCCACTACGAGTGGGCATGCACTAACAAGATCTTGATGAATGCAAGTAGAACTTATATGCAATTTTTTTAAAAAAAATTATGCAAAAATAAATGAGATTCCTAACTATATGCTACTGTAAATTTTCCTACCTAAACCATCCTCTGATACCAAAATGATGTGAAATAATATGCGATGATGTCAGAAATCAGTGATAAAATTAAACTTACTAGTTTCACTATCAGCTACGATCTTCGGTAGAAATAAATTTAAAACTAATTATATGGCAAGATGATTTTTAATGAAAAAATTATTATACTCGCAATGTAGAAAATTCCAACGTAACAAACCAAAAGTCAACCCTTAGCTAATCAGGAAAATCCAACTCATAATATCAGAATAGCAGAATACAAGAACAAACAGATTCACACATGCTCACGAATATTTGTGGGCATCAGAGAAATCATGATAATATGTAAGAGATAAATGTAGCGGTATAACTTAACAGTAAATGATGTAATGAAACTAAAGTTACCTACCGAGAAGCCACGTTCTCGGGTTCCCGTTGTTGTAATTGTTGACTTTGCGAACAAACTTTCCCTTGTTGAATTAGTGTCTTTGCGTTGATGTATTCCCTTCAGATTTGATTGTTGACTTGATATTCTTCTTTGCCGCTTGCAGGATGATGGAGGTAGGGGAGGGAGATCATTCCCTTGCTGCTGAATTTTCAAAGGGGAAGATTGGGCTTTGGAAGGAGTTAAATCCTTGCAATTGGGAGTGGGGTGACCGACTCGCGCAGGAGAGGAAGGGGTTGAGGCAGCATCTTTTTTTTTGGGTTTGTTTGTTGGGAACAAAGGAGAGGGAAGAGGAGGTTGGGTGTGGTGTTTGGGGTGTGGTGTAGGTGAAATAACAGAGAGAAGGGGGTGGGAAGTGGGAATATGTGGCGGTTGTGAAGAGCAAGGAAGAGAAAAGCAACGTTTTGTTAGTTTTTTTTGGTTACGGTTATGAATTGGGGAGCAAGGAGAAGGATTGTAATCAAATATGATTCTGTGGATTGGATTGGGTTGGTATTATGGGGAATTTGAAGTTGTAACTGGATTAGGACTTGAAATGGTTGGGATTTATAATTGGAGATAAATAGATCATGGATAAGGGATAATTAGGATTTGGGTTCACACAAAATCCTATCTGAAATGGGTTTCACACTCCAATTTCATAATTAAATTTTCAAAGAGAAAATCCAACAATTCATTAATCAAGAGTGTAGTGTATATTTATTTCAAACAAAGCTAATTAAATAGGCTTATAATAACTAGAGTTTTTCCACACAACCGATGTGGTACTGCACGTTGATACCATGTCCTCATCACTTATTGTAAAAGAAAAGTTGGTATTTAGGGTAATTAAGAATCATCTTAATTTTTCATAATTTTTAGAGTATCTCTAAATTATTTTCTCTTTTTAGACTATTTTTTGTCTTATTTTATTTATGGGGATAAAATGGTCAAAAAATCAACTTTCATAGATGAACTCAAACTAGACTCCAATGGGCACACACATTTTATTTTTAACTATTAATTTCATTTTTAATTTTTTAAATAACTCTTAAATAAATATTTTTTAACTATTAATTATTTAAATGCATAAATAATTATAATAATATTCATTTATTGTGTAATAATGAAATATTCTAGGACAATAATTTTCCATTGTTTTTTTTTGAACTTTTTACAATTATATAAAAATTTTCCAAAAAAGTAAAGTTCATGGTATTTGTTTTGTAATTTAGCAATTAATTTTTGTGTACAAGTCATTACTACGCGAAGGCTTTATGCAAAATTATCTTTTAAGTAGAGGACTAGTGTAGTGACCTGCTGCTTGCCAACAAATCAACATCAAAAAATAAAGATCCCACCCAATTCCAAACTTCACATCGTCTTGTAACCCAGCCCCCACCATAATGAAAAAGAAAAAAAGGGAAAAGAAAACTCAATAGCAAAAGACTTCTCCTCTGCTGATCTGATCACAATCCAACCAGACCACCTTCCTTCGACAACTGACCTGATCCCCGGGGCAAAACCCATAAGTCCTCCAAAATTTCTCTGAGATCTCACTCCAAAATTTTTGAATAGGAAGTAGAAGGCTTATAGTTAGGGTGTGAATTAGTAGAGCATGGAGGGTAGATTAGCCATTTTCATCAATTATTATGTATCTTAACTTCAAATGACAAGAATACTCTCCCTTTACCCTTAAACATTAACAATAGGGGTATAAATTTTTTCAAGACCAAATGATTTGAGGGGTGAATTGGCAATACCAATAATTGGAGGGTAATTTCTAAATTGGTAAGAATTCTGCATGGTTTGAATGGCTTGAAATCTCGAAATTGGAATCGGTATCGGCCAACAACTTTTGGTATTGGAATCGGTTAGAATCTGCCATTTTCGTCCCAAAATGTAACGGTTGCGGTCAAAAACATTTAAAAATAATTAAAATATTTTAAAAACTTGTTCTAATTTTAATAATTAAAACAAGTTGAAAACTTATTGTAAAAGAAAAATTTGTATGTAAAAGAAAATTTTGTATCTAGGGTAATTAAGAATCATCTTAATTTTTCATAATTTTCTGAGTCTCTCTAAATTATTTTCTATTTTTAGACTATTTTTGTCTTCTTTTATTTATGGGGATAAAATGGTCAAAAAATCAGCTTTCTTTCATAAATGTACTCAAACTAGACTCTAATGGGCTCACATATTTTATTATTAACTATTAGTTTCATCCTTAATTTTTTTAATAACTCTTAAATAAATATTTTTTAACTATTAATTATGTAAATACACAAATAAAAATAATTATAACAATATTCATTTATTGTGTAATAATGAAATACTCTAGGACAATAATTTTCTATTGTTTTTTGTAACTTTTTACAATTTTATATAATTTTTCCAAAAAATGTAAAGTTCCTGGTATTTGTTTTGTAATTTAGCAATTAATTTTTGTGTACAAGTCAATACTATGTGAAGGCTTTATGCAAAATTATCTTTTAAGTAGAGGACTAGTCTAGTGATCTCCTGCTTGCCAACAAATCAACACCAAAAAATATAAGATCCCACCCAATTTCAAACTTCACATCGTCTTGTAACCCAGCCCCGCCCGTAACAAAAAAGGGAAAAAAAGGGAAAAGAAAACTTAATAGCAAAAGACTTCTCTGCTGATCTGGTCACAAACCAACCCGATCACCTTCCTTCCACAACTGACCTGATCCCTTTCCTTCCACTACTCTCTCTCTCTCTCTCTCTCTCTCTCTCTCTCTCTCTCTATATATATATATATATATATATATATATATATATATATATATATATATATATATATATATATATATATATATAATCCTGTATTGCTGCAGTTTTTTGGGTTAAGTTTAATCTGGTACATGTAGTTTTTTTTTCTTTTTTTTTTTTTTTTTTTTTTTTTTTGTCTTTTAATCCTCTCCATTGTATCTTTATCGGCAGATATTGATACGTATTGGTTGATATTTTTAATACACGCTGCTATTTACTTCGAATCAGTGATTTTTGGCCGACTTCCCTGAAACCAATTTCCTTTCAAACGATATACCCGATATGTATCATAATCGACCGATTCTTCAAACCATGATTTAGAAGTTATATATCTAAAAAAAAACCCTTTTAACAAAATAAAAATAAGACAACCATGGAACAGTCACAATAAATAATGAGCACAATATAACCCAACCCCACAACAATATGCAAAAGAGAAAGAACACGTATTTGAGAAAACATGCCAAGTAAATTAAACTTCACCTTTTCAGAAGATATGTTTGCCGGATTATACATTTTACCAGTGCTTTCTGCGCCTCTAGTCAAGTCACCAAATTCATTTATAGCCCATCCATGTTTACCAGGAGACAAGCCGCTAAAGCTCGCTTCAATCCTTGCTAACTCCATGCTCACTTGAGCTAAGCGAACAACACCAAAAATAACTGGGCCTTTGAACTCAGCAACAGCTGCAGAAACTAAGAAGTCTACAAAATAACAATATTCAACGTTAGTAACTTCAGCTTTTAGCGATGAAAGCAACAGGGGAATTTATAACATATGAATCTATGTAGAAAGTGAGGATAAGTTGTCCATACACACATGCTTGGAAAACATGGAAGGATTACTTAGATATTTCAGAAGTTCTAATTATGCAAATCATATGGAGAGTCTATTCTGGTTTTCTAAAAGATATAAGAGAGGATGCTCGCTATTTTGACAATGGAACATACAAGTATAGGATCAAAATAGATTTGAAAAGTATGTCCCTCACTAAATATACAAGGAGTCTGGTTTTAAATGTCTATCCCAAAATTCAAGGATCAACGCAGTTAGCATACAGAAGAAATACACATTGCACATGCCAAATATATAAGATCAATATATAAGATCCTGTGTGTCTATAGGGTAGCTATGAGCATTTATCAATAACTTTGGTTTATATTTCTAAGCAATGGAATATGGGTTACTTAATGGCTTCTCACTTTTAACAAAGGGCTAAAAAGAACCATGTCGACCTTATTGCCAATATCTTAAAAGAAGTACAGAAAAAAAAAATTAAATCATGAAAATAGGGAAATCCAATGAGATTAACTAGAAGCAAGTACAAGAATATAGATGATTGACAAACATTGTCTATTCACAATATAGTGTGGTTTATTCACAATACAGTTTCACACGCTGTGATAAAAGGAGCTGCACCCATTATATTATTTGAAAGAAAGTGTTTTGTCACTGAAATAAAAAACTCGGCAAGCATTGTAAAATTGTGGCATTATAAGTCCTTCTCTAACACACCAACCTTTACTTTGTTGCAAAATTTGTGGGACAGTTAACAGTGAAGCAGTAAAACATCTAGTTAGAATTTGGAAAGTGCAAGAAGATGCACAACTCATACTGAGAATACAGTAAGTTGACTTAATTAAGGTGTGTTGCCCGTGCACGACGTAATACAGATAACAGGGTTCAAAGTATCGGTCCGAAACGGAGCTCTCCGAGGCGAGAACGAGACCTGAGCCGTTGGGGGCAAGTTGACCGACTCGGGGATGGCTCGGTCTTGACTCGGCCGACTCGGATTGACTCGGCCAATTCAACCGGGTCACGGCCGATTGAGCCCCAAGTTGGTCAAATCTTGGCTGTAGACCCAATGAACAAGGGTTATAAAAGGGGGAAAACTGCTGTCGTCGCCCGATTCAGATCTCGCCCTCTTCTTTCGCCCACAAGACCACCCCTGTCGTCACCGTTCACCCGCGAGACCGCCTCCACTGTGCCACCACCGCAGGTAACTCCCTCTCTCTGTTTGCCCTTCCCAATCTCTCTCTCAGTCTATATTCCTGATCTCTCTCCCCCAGTCTCTCTGAGACTCAACTTCCCTCTGTCCCTCTCCCTTGTCTTTCCCGATCTCTCTTTTCTGATCTCTCTCAGACTCTCCCTCTTGTCTCTCTCCCTCTCTGTCTCTCTTTTTTAATCTCTCAACCCTCATCCATCCGATCTCCCCCCTCCCATTCTCTGTCTCACCCCCTCTTTTAGTGTTAATTTAATTTAATAAGATATGATTTCGTTAATTTAGTAAATATAATATAAAATTAATTTAATTTAAGTAGATATGATTTAGTTAAATTAATTTAAATTAAGTAGATATGATTTAATTTATTTTATACCTCATCGCAATTCAATATGAAAATGACTACATTATGTAGGTATTTATGAATGTCTTTTGTGAAATTTATTATATTATGCATGTATTTTGGTATGTTTCTACCGACGATGCATATATTATATATTCTCTTTATATTTAATGTGTTAAGTGATATGTTTTAGACATGTGATACATAAATATTGATATCTATATTTTCCTAAAATGTCGCGATTTTTTCAAAAAAAATTGAGCTTTCTGTGTAACATTTTGCACGTATTGCCCGACTCTGCTCCATGACGTCGCGACCGATACGTTTCGGTGCCCGCTAAGTTGGTGACCGAGACCACGACTTTGAACCATGACAGATAATTCAGAAAACCCCAAATTGTATGTTGTCGAGTGGGGGCAATCATCTTGTGGGACACAGTAAAGCCTTTCCATATGTAGCGTGTTGTGGCCCCGTGGCCAGCATATCTTCGGGGTGCGGGGCGTGTGATACCATCAGAGATGCCATATTGGATCAAGAAATTTAGCAGTTACCAAATACTTCGTTATACTAGAATTTTAGCAGGGCATGAAGCACATTAACAGGTTAAAGAACTAACCATTTGGGTTGCCTTGTCCAATCAACCGAGCTTTTCTACCAGTCTGCTCCAGAGCATCTGCCATGGTCTTCACAGGGAGAGATCCCAGAATTCTTACAACTTGATTGCTTAAATCCACATCAACACTTTTAACTCCTGTTGACACAAAAGCATGCATAATCAGATTACAAAACCAATGGTGTAAAGTACACTCCCAGCAACTTGCAGCAACATAACAAACTTCTAAAATTAACTGATAAAATAGTACCCTTCCTGCAATCTTATGTGTATACAATCACTTACCATCCAGCTTTAGCAACTTATCCTTTACTGCTGAAACACAGCCTTCGCATTTCATATCCACCATGAATTCCGTCTATAGGAAATAAAAAAAAAAAGATAAAGCTTGTCTTCATTATGTTAACATAAGTGCATCTTGAACATGCTTGTCTAAGAGCATACTTCCTTTAAAATGAACAGAAATTGCATGTAAAATCTTTGCTAGTACAAACAGCAACAACTGAGAAAACCATGGCTTGAAATCTCGGTATTGGAACTAGTAATGACCAATAAGTTTTGGTATCGAAAACGGCCATATAGGCCATATTAGCCCCATTAATGTCACTGTCGCTGTACCAAAACTCCGAAGTTGTTGTGAGGGTTAAGAAAGTATATTTATATTCAAACATGCACCCGCAGATCAAGCGCCCTTTTTATGAGCTAAAAGCTCGGCTTTTGCACAGCGGTATTGTTGTTTTTAAATCCATTTTTTAATTGGGCCCGGTGAGAATTGAACCTGGGTTACTTCGATACTATATTAACGTCTCTGCCACTACACCAAAACTCCGAAGTTGTTGTGAGGATAATTAAGATAATATGTTTTCTATTATAGTAGGCACTTTCATCTCGTTGATATCAATCAAGACCAAAAAAGATTAAAAAAATATTATAATTTTTGTTTAAGATAATAAATAACATTTTGACATTTTGGGAATAATTGATGGAATTTTAATCACAATTTGAAAAACATTACAATATAAATAAATGTGTAAATACCAAGTTAAATAAAACAAGTGTTAATAAATAATTTAGTAATGAATTCATTAAGATTATCTCAAAAAACTAATGGGTAACCACCAAGTTAAATAAAATAAGTTTTAGTAATTATTCCTAACAAAATAATAAGAAACAAGTTAATTATAATTATGCTAATAAAATTAACCTTCATGTTTTTCCTAGGTGTTAACAAACATTCAACAATGAATTCGTTAAAAATTTCTTATACTATTAGGTACAAACAAAGTTAAATAAAGAAAACCTAGACAATTTTTTTAACAAACTAATAAGAAATGAATTATTTATAATTTTACATTAAATTTAATGTTTATTTTTGCAGAGTGCTAAAACAAATAATAAAATAATACCTCACTATATATATGGTAAGAAAAAAATATTTTCGCTAACTAATTTATTAAATTTTTTTGCTCCGGCCTTGTTTGTTTCACACAAGTTAGGTTCATAAATCTTTATGAATATTTGGACTTCTATTAGGATTTTTTATATAAAAATGACAAAGTTGAGGAGTTAAATGTAAAAGTAATTAAAGTCACATGATTTGTTTTGTAGAGGGTGGAATGGTTTACTGGAAAGAAGTTTTCTTCAAATGAATATTGGTCGGATTATTTAACTTGTGACCCATTTAATTATAGTCGTCCAAATTTTGTAGAAGGATCTCGATTTCGTAGAAAGAACTAATTTCATATTTTGCATCTAATAATAATGAGAAAACGTTTTGGAAACTGGAATAGTTCAATTATTTCCCCTCTTCAAAGAGTGCAGTGCAATTTAAAGCAGTGTAATATGTAACAGTTTGTAGAGTAGCAACAGTGAAATCTTAAATACAAAACAACAAGAGGAGGTGAGTTCTTCCTCTCTTCCTGTTTCTCTTATCCTTTCTTCCTTTTGATTTCTTCTTCTTTTTGATATTTTAGTGATTGAGATTGGGGGCTTTTTTTCTATTTTTTATTTGTTTGCAATTTTCTTCCATATTGTAAAGGAATGTAGTTATTCACTTTATGATGGTTATCGAAATTAATTTTGAATATTTTGAGTTTATCGTTCGAAACCAAGTTTTCAAGCGAGTTTCCAACCAATCCTTGCCGAAACTATCCATATCAGCCGATATGACAACGAAACAGGCCGATATTCAGTTTGCACAAGTGATTTTCCTCCAAGGCCGATTTTGTTATTAAGCATCTGTTATCATATCAGGTTGGTCTGATTCCGATATGATGCGTCCGGTATGTAATGTCTGATATGTATGAGAATCGGCCAATATTTCACCCGTGGAGGCGACCTTGCCACAGGTGGGATTCAAAGTTCATATATAACTCAAAATAGCTCAGCTTCCTATTCTATAGTAGAATTTGTGGTGCGAATATAAATATGTGGAAATATAAACAAAAAAGGCAAAACAATCATTTAATAAATGGTGCTCCAATGTCTGGATGGAGTAATGAAATATTTTTTGTTATATCATTATCCATTTCTACACAAGCTACAAATATAGCAGAGATCACACAATGTCATATTGCCCTTTACTAGATACACTGGATAGCCAAGATGACTGATAAGAATACTTCATTCGTTAGCGTGCTTATCCTCTCTTTCACTGCATAAAATAAACATCACATTTCCTTACTGAAGTTAGCTAGCCAGAAGATCCCATCCATGTGCCGAAGCTCATGTCTAGAAAGATTTTTATTGCTTGCTTCAAAATTACCTCCAGCCAGCCACTTTACCCAAAAGCCTCCTGCAGATAATACAAAAAATCGTTCAGGGTGAAGACTCGTATAGGCTGGTGAAGACCCGTGTAGGCTGCTGGCTCGCTCCGTTGACTCGCTCGGGTGACCATCAGGATAGGTCCCATTATAGGCTTACTCTGAGCAATCAGTGTGGGCGAACTCCATCTTTCAGGAGGCTCCGTCAGGGTGAAAACTCGTGTAGGCTATTGACTCGCTCGGGTTAGCCATCAGGGTAGGTCCCATTATAAGCCGACTCCGAGCACTCAGTGTGGATGAGCCTCTATCTTTTAAGAGGCTCCTCCCCAAGGGATCGCTATCAAGATGAAGACCTGATATAGGCTACTGAGTATGCATGGTGCCCGGGGCATGTATGAGAGTCTTGGTGAGACGTGATTTAGATAACAAAAAGTGACCTTTTCATTAGATATTACATGATTTACACATAATATCGCTTCGAGTGAAAAGAGGTACATTGCTTCTTGAGTTGGTTCACGTCCTGATCAGCCAAAGCGTACGACCCCTTACCTCCCCGAGCGACGATGTGTAGGGGCCCTCCCAGTTGGGTTCCAGCTTCCCTCGGTCCTTCTGCCGCGTGGTCTGAATCACACACTTCAGGACCAAGTCTCCTACTTAAAATTCTCAAACCTTCACCTTCTTGTGGCGTGCGGCCCGAATCTGCTGTTGGCAGGCCGATGCGAATTTGTGCCTGTTGTCACTTTTCTCCGACTGATCCAGCGTCAGGCGGAGTTGTGTTGTTTTGGTCTTGATCCACTCCTTCGATTCGGAGTGTCAGCGTGCTAATGTTGACTGGGATGATTGCCTTTGTCCCGCATGCCAACGAAACAGGGTTTCGCCGGTGGGGATGCGCTTGGTGATCCTGTAAGCCCAGAGCACTCCGAGGAGTTTCTCCGCCCATTTACCTTTAGCATTGTCTAGACTTTTGCACATGTTGTCGAGGATGGTGTGTCTTCACGATCGTAAAGATACCAAGATTGCCTGAATCGAAGCCCAGATGTGAAAGATACAACTATAAATGAAAGAGAAATGCTAACAGGTTTATTGTTGACATTGGATCCATTACTGTAGCACGGGTACGGGTCTACTGTAGCGAATAAGTTTACAACTTAAACCCGAAATTTCTTTCCTTCTTTGCGGGTTCGGGTTGGGTTGAGTTGGAGACCCAATTTCTCGTCTTGGATTTGTAGATGCGGGTGAGTTTAGATCTTTGATTTTGAACCCAAATTGAATAATTTCCTTCTTCCCTTCAACTTCAACCACACCTTCTTGATGGGTTCGATGAAAGCATATGGAAATCGAGATCCAAAGAAGGATGAGAGGGCGGCGGGGACTCGTAAGGATAGAGGTGGTTCGTCGGTGCGGCCTGAGGCAGGCGGCAGTGCAGACGGAGCTCGACCTAGACTCGAGCACGCAAAGGGGGGGAAAGGAAGATACGGCATCGCTGAAGGCAACACTGGAGGGAAGGAACGTCGATGAGAAACAAGGTTGTGATGGCGAGGCTGGATGGTTGAGATGGTGTCTAAGTCATGGCGGCGCAAGGCGAGGGGGAACAGTTGTTCAGAGAGAGATGGTGATGGTTTTGATGTTGGCTTGCATAGGGGGAGAGATTGTGGGTTCGATGGCTCGCGGTCGAGCGAAAAGTTGGGAGGCGAATCTGATGGATTTCATGAGGAAAGAAGGCGGTCGTGAGTGGGAAATAAGGGTAAGAGAAATAAAAAGGATTAAGGTTTTAAATGGAGAAAATTAGGAAGTAAATCCTAAACTCAAAATTAATCAATCTCACAAAATTCTTATAATTATTCATCGATAATTGTTGATACAATATGGCCTTTATATAGACTTACACGAAAATTGAATCCAACTAAACTCAAACTCCTACTCTAAATAGAATTACATCCAAATTTAGAAACTAAAAATACAAAAATAAAGAGATAAAAATTCCTACAGCTACTTCAGCTTGGACTGGGACTTCTGGGATCCATCTCTTGGCTCTTTCATCCCGAATAGATGTCTGCATCATTCTCCCCGAGTGAGAGAAAACTCGACTCCGTCGAGTTTAGATGGATTAGGTCTCCCATGCTGTAGTGGATCAATTCGTTGTATACCTTGTTTTAAATATCGGCCGAGTCGGCCGAGATATCATCTGATATCTCCTTTTATGCCTGCTGCCGATACGTTCGCCATATCGTTTGCAGCAAAAAACGGTCGATATTTTGAAATATTGGCCAAGTCGCCGATATCGGCTGATACATCGCCCGATATATCGCCCTATATAAAATAATTTATTTACGACTGCGTGCAAATGTACATTATTTTTTACTGTCTTTGCATGCATATTACATCATTTTTATTAGGTAGATATTTATGACACTAAACCAACTTTTAGTTATCAATATTTTATTATATATAGTGTTTGATATGAACGCCTGATATGCGTGTGTATCCCCAATATCTCCCCCGATATCCAATATCCGATAGGAAAAAAACCCATCCAACATGATCCCGATATCCGATATTTAGAACCTTGGCTGTATATCACCTCAATGTAGCTGTGAATCAACAGTCGGTGCTTTTCTTTTACAGTGGTTCAAGTACCTATGAGTTCTACCAGTTTTGGTGGTAATAGTCTCATCCTCTAAAACTATATCAACCTTCTCTGCTGTAATGGGATGTTTATCTGGGAGGGGTAAATTGAGGTCTCTCAGAGAATGGCTTAGGGGCTCAACAATTAAGAAACTACAATCAAAATCCTTATAATCCATAAGATCATTAACATTGAAAGTACAACTAATGTCATAATCTCTAGGAATATCTATAACATAAGTATTGCGATTCAGTTTAAGATCTTGAAAGGCCCAACACTGCGGACATGCAACATCTTAACCGTCACCGAAAGAAACTGTTTCAGATAAACCTGAATCATCACATAATAGCCTATATTAAAAATTTTAAATGTTTTTTACTTTCAGCTCGTAAAGTAAGTTTCACATTGCTTTATTTATTTTCATCACTGATCTCTTTGTATGGTTTGTGTATGTGATTGTGTGATGCAAATGCAGATGCAGACTCGAATGCGCTATAGCAGGATGGTGTCACAGCAAGGGGGAAGTAGTTTGCAAATATGGTATGCATGACTAGTGGGAGATGAAGAGAGCAGTAGCAACAAAAGGTAGAGGGAGTAGAGTTGATAGCAAAGCCAAAGTAGATGTTTTCCTAGATTGTCCAATCTTGGGTCTCAAAGATAGCAGCTTAATATGCTTACCTTCATGCTCAAATTGACATATGTTGGATCGATCGTAAATGGTGACATTTTTGTCAAACAGCATGGTCTGCCTAGTATAACTTGATCCATGTTCATGGTGATTACGTCACACCAAATCTTCTCTTTATAATGATTGCAACTGACTGGGACAAGACATCGATATCTGACCTCAAGTGTTGTGAAGTAAATCCATGACACGTTGAATGGGTGGGTGGGGTATAATCTCTAATCCAAGTTCTTCACACAATCTGAACAATATTGCATTGATACAACTTCCATTGTCCACAATCACCTTACAACTTTTGTCTCCAATTTTGGTGAATGCGTGAAAGGTTGCAGTTCTTCTCCACTCGACCTTTTCTGCTGGCGGAGAGGAACACACTTAACGATAGACAAATAAATAGTGTTGGCCTAACGCAGTTGAGACCAACATCGCTTGATAATTTGTCGTCAGTTTCAACGTCTGGGTAATAGGTGTACTCCTCAAAATCTGATTCAGTGGCTTTAGTGGGTGTTCATCTATTATGGTGATTTTGACAAGACTAGGACAATTGGCGACTAATTGTCCATAACTTTGGTATTTGTAGCATTTGGTTGTGAAACTAACTCTTGAGAAATCAAGGACCTGTTTCTATTGTCCCGTTCAAGACTCTTACCCTTGATATCCCAATGTGAAAGGGTTTTGATACTAAACCTATAGGTTTGGAAAGATTGAGAAGGTCTAGGCATTGAACTCCTATAATCGTAACTCTTTAAAGCGTAACTGGTCCTAGCGAAATCTAAATCTTGGACAAAGACATACGCTGCCTCTAACTCGTTGACTCCTCTAGCTAAGAATTCAGTTCGTAGGTTATCCCTAAGACCGGCTCTAAATTTAAAAAGAATTTGAGCTTCTCCTTCTCTATGAAGGGTACTGCATCGAATGAAAAACTCATCGAATTTCTCAACGTACGCCTTGGCAGATTTGTTACCCTGAGTGTGTTGGTGCCAATTGTCCATGAGATGAACACTAAACGAGGGTAGCACATACTTTATTTCTAGCTCTTCTTTCATCATATCCCATGTGTCAATCGGTGGTCGACCTCGAGCGCACGTCTGTTTTCTAAGTTGGTCCAATACTGACTAGCTTAGCCAGACAATTTCATTGCAGCGTACTTAACTTTTCTAACTCAGCAAATTCGTATCATGTGAAGTATCTATCTAGTTGAAGTGTCCAATCTATAAAAAGTTGTGGGTCGTGACGTCCATCGAAGTTGAGGACATCGATCTTGATGCTTTTCAATTACTAAGCATCGGGATTGGATGTGTTATCGATGTTGTCACGTCGTTTGCTTCTCAGTGGGGTTTGATCACATGTTGATTCCACTTTGGTCAACCATTTGTCGTGGGGTCTTAGGAGCATCTAACTTGGCAATTATCTCAACGAACATTGCTGCTCCATCGGGCGGTGTGAGATTCGCTGGACTCTTCTAATAGATATGGGTGACTACAACAGGCGAGCATGCACTATACAAAACCAAAAAGAGATGCAAATTTAGACTAGATTTTTTTATTATGATTATATTTTTTTTAAATGCAAGAAAACAATAAAATTCCTTGCAAAAGCCTATGTGATGCAAATCCTACCCTAACCGTGCCCTGATACCAAAAATGATGTGAAACGTGTAAGCGTGTGTAAATCAGAGATCAGTGGTAAAGCAAACTTCACTACGTTCCACCAACAAAACGATCTTGGGTAGAAAAATAGTTTAAACAAATAATGTGACAGATGGATTTTGACAAAATATCGCGGTTGACTTGATAAAATAATAGAGAACGTTTATCTAACCCACAAATAAATGAAATATGTAAAGAAAATTACCTACTAATGATTATAGAGATCTCACTGACCTGTAGTGGGTACTGATGCAACTCTCTTCGTCACGATTGTAACAGTACCAAAATTTCCTGAATCGACGCCAGAATGTGAAAGATACAACCATAAACAAAAGTGAAGCGCTAACGGGTCTATTTTTGGCAATGGACCCGACGAGTGGGTTTACAACTTAAACCCAGAATTTGTTTCTTTCTTTGCGGGTTTGGGTTGGGTTGAGTTGAGACCTAATTTCTCGTCTTGGATTTGTGGATGCAGGTGAGTTTGGATCTTTGATTTTGAACACAAATTGAATTATTTCCTTCTTTCCTTCAACTTCAACAGCACCTTCTTGCTGGGTTTCAATGAAAGCAATGGAGATCAAGATCCAGAGAAGGATGAGAGGGCGGCAGGGACTCGTGGGGGAGAGAGGCGGTTCATCGACACAGCCTGGGACAGGCGACAGTGCAGAAGGAGCTCGACCTGGACTCGAGCACACAAAGGGGGGAAAAGGAGATGCGGCGTCGCCGAAGGCAGCGTCAGAGGGAGGGAACGTCGACAAGAAATAGAGTGGTGATGGCGAGGTCGGATGGTTGAGATGGTGTCGAGTCATGATGGTGCAAGGTGAGAGGAGGAACGGTGGCGTTAGTTGTTGCGAGGGAGATGGTGATGGTTTTGCTGTTAGTTTGCAGCGGGGGAGAGACAGTGGATTCAATGGCTCGCGGTCGAGCACGGCGGCAAGTTGGGAGGCAAATCTAATGGGTTTCACGACAGGAGGTGACCGTGCGTGGGAAAGAAGGGGTGAGAGAAATAAAGAAGATTAGGATTTTAAAATAAGAAAATTAGGAAGTAAATCCTAAACTCATAATTAATCAATTTCACAAAATTCTTATAATTCTTCATCGATAATTGTTAATACAATATGGCCTTTATATAGGCTTTTACAAAAATTGAATCCAATTCAAACTTCTAATCTAAATAGAATTACATTCAAATTTTAGAAACTGAAAATACAAAAATAAAGAAAGAAAAATAATCCTGCTACTTCAACTTGGACTAGGACTTCTTGGATCCGTCTCTTAGCTCTTTCATCCCAGATAGACGTCTGCATTAGAATCAATGGGTGATCATGTACTTGACGCAGAAACAGGCTACTTGTTTGCTGACAAAATTTGTTCCATTGACAGAGATGGTGTATGGGAGCCCGAAGCGACACACTATGTTTTGCCAGAAAAACTTGGCGATCTGTTGCCCAGTGACTTCGGAGAGCGAGACTGCCTCGACCCATTTGGTGAAGTAGTCGGGTGGCCACCAGCAGAAACAACTAAGACTGTGCTTGGGTGAGTGGTTCGACCACGTCTAGCACCCACTGCATGAAGGATCAGAGACTGCGCAAGGTGTAGAGGTCAGTACTCAGGCTCTTTGACGCGAGATCGAACCTCTGACATTGCAGGCACTTCACATAATCCTTAACGTCGTCGAACATCTTGGGCCAATAATACCCTCGATTGATGGCCTTGTGGGCAAGGGAAAGACCTCCTGAATGGTCCCGCAGTCACCTTCGTGGATTTCTTGCATCACTTGCTGAGCTTCGTCTGGTCTAAGACATCTCAGGTATGGGTCAGAATGGAGCCTGCAATAAGATTTCTTGTATAGGACGTCCACGAGAAGTGCGTACCTGGTGGCCTGATGCTAGAGTTTTCGTATCTCCGCTCTATCATCAAGAAAAATTTCATTTTTCAGATAAGCAACGATAAGGTCCCTCGGTGAGGTATCGACACGTAGGACATCTTTGATCGATTAATGACGCTCGGGTTGGAGATGTACTCGACAGAGATTTCCCATCTAAACTAGAAATCGATTGCTGCCCCAGGTTGACAAGTGAATCAGCGTAATTTTTTCAAATCTAGGGACCCATTTGAAGTCGCATCAGGAGATTTTTGACTTCATCTGAAAATGTGTTGTAGGTATTCCGCCCTTTGAGCATCTCTGGCATCGTAATCCCCGCTGACTTGTTGACCACCAGTGAGGAGTCACATCGAACTTCAACCCCTGCGACCACGAGCGTGATAGCCATTCGGAGTCCAGCTAAGACTACCTCATACTCGGCTCTGTTGTTGGACGCTGGAAGCCAAGGGTAAAGTATTGTTTGATGATAGGTCTTTCTGGAGTGGTGCAGACGATCCCGATACCTGCACCCTTGTTGTTTGAAGCTTCGTCCACGTTCATGATCCATCTGTCCAGTAAGTCAGCTTGTTCTGTGGCTCTCGAGTGAAATCTCAGCCAAGACCTGGCCTTTAATTGTTGTCCTTAACTTGTACTTGAGTTCATAGGACCTCAACTCCGATGCCCATTTTGATATCCTCCCGGTTGCTTCTGGGTTTTTCATAACACTCCTACTGGGAAAACTCTATGAGGACTGTGATCGGGAAGGTCTGAAAATAATGCTTAAGCTTCTTCGAGATGATGAAGAGAGCAAGCACCAGCTTTTCTAGCTTTGATGTCTGGTTTGTGCTCTGTTCATGGAGTAGATAACGTAATAAACCGACTTTTGGATGCCTTCGTCTTCACGAACTAAGACTCCACTCACAGCTGACTGCGATACAAGGTAAAGATACAGTGTTTCTCCTGAGAAAGGCTTTGACAGCAAGGGTGGTGAAATCAGATACCTTTTCAATCCTTGGAAGGCGTCTCGCATTCCTCACTGCAGTAGAAGTCGACCCCATTCTTCTTCAAGGCTTAGAAGGGGTCTGCACTTAACTGTGGATCGATGATGAATTAGTTGAGGGCTGCTAGATATCCGTTCAGCATTTGAACCTCCTTCACACAAGTGACTTCATATTTAGAATTGCAAACATCTAGTCGGGGGCAGCCTCGATGCCCCACTGAGTGACCAGATATCCCAAAAACTTCCTAGAAGCTACCCCCAATGTGCATTTCTTGGGTTTGAGCTTCACTTTGTATTGCCTAAAGAGAGAAGATTTTGTCTAGATGTTGGAGGTGATTCGCACGTTGTACACTTTTCATCAACATATCGTCGACGTATACCTCCATGGTGTTCCCGATCACGCCTTGAAGACTTGGTTAACCATTCGCTAAAACATAACCCAGCATTCTCGAGTCCGAAAGGCATCACCTTGTAACAGTAGATTCCCCGGTCAGTAATGAAGGTTGTCTTGTTTTCATTTGGTGGATACATCTTGATCTGATTATACCCAGAATAAGCTCCGTGATGTTAAGGAGCTCGTGGCCTGACATCACCTCTACCAGTCGATCGATACTTGAACAGTGTTCGTAAACTCGGCCGAGTCGGATACGACTCGGCCGAGTCGGATACGACTCGGCCGAGTCGGATACGACTCGGCGCCCTCCGGTACGACTCGGAGGGCCGAGTCAATAGAAGATCGGCGAGTCGACCCGGATCGGGTCCGACTCGGACCCGACTCGGCCGACTCGGCCGAGTTGACCGAGTCGGGTCCGAGTCAGACCCGATCCGGGTCGACTCGGCGCCCGTGACGCCTCCCTTAAAACGTGCTGAGGGAGAGAGAGAGATCAGATCTGATCTCTCTCTCTCTCTCGCTCGTCGTCCCCCCCGCGAAGCCCTCGTCGTCCCCCCCCCGCGTCGCCGTAGCCGTCGCCGTCCGTCTGCAGGTAACTTCTCCCTCTCCCCTCTCTCCCTCTCAGTCTCTCTCTCTCTCCCCCTCTCTCTGCGCCTCTCTCTCCCTCTCTCTCTCCCCCGCAGCGGCGCAACGTCTCTCTCTCTGCCTCTCTCTCTCTCTCTCCGTCTCTCTCTGCTCTCTCTCTCTCCGGCGGAGACTCTCCCGGCTCTCTCTCTCTCTGTCTCTCTCTCTGCTCTCTCTCCGGCGGAGACTCTCTCACCCGGCTCTCTCTCTGTCTCTCTCTCTCCGCAGCGACTCTCTCTCTGTCGGACTCTCTCTCTCCCTCTGTATCTCTCTCTCTCTGTATCTCTCTCTCTGTCGGACTCTCTCTCTCTCTGTCGGATTCTCTCGCTCTCTCTGTATCTCTCTGTCTCTCTCTCTCTCTCTGTATCTCTCTCTCTGTCTCTCTCTCTCCCTCTCCCTCTCAGTCTCTCTCCCCCTCTCTGTCTCTCTCTCTCTCCCTCTCCCTGTCAGTCTCTCTCTGTCTCTCTCTCTGTCCCTCTCTCTCCGTCTCTCTCTCTCCTCCACTGTGTTCCCCTCTCTCTCCTCTGTCTCCGTCTCTCCCTCTCTCTGTTCCTCTCTCTCTAATTAATTTGCATTTAATGTCATTTAATTTAGTTTAGTTTAGGTGATATATTAGCAGGTGCTTATGAATTATTTTGTGCAATTTACTATATTATGCATGTATTTTGATATTTTTCTACCGACGACGCTTGTATTTATGCTTTCACGTTATGTTTTGAGTGTTAGGTGATATGTTTTGAATATGTGATGCATGAATTTGGATGTTTACATTTTTTTTATGATTTGTCATGATTTTTTCATAATTTTTTTGACGCTCTATGTAGCGTTTTTTGCGTATCGCCCGAGTCCGATCCGAGTCGCCGAGACCGATCCGTCTCGGTGCCGGCCGAGTCAGCGGCCGAGACCGAGACTTTGAACCATGTACTTGAAAGGAGATAACTGTCCTTCAGGCCAGCTTCACTGAGGTTGGAAAAGTCGATGCAGACTCTCCACTTGCCATTCTTTTTCTTCAAGAGAACAAGATTATAGAGCCGGTCGGGTTAAAACGTCTCTCGATTGAAGCCAGCTTGAAGTAGGCGATTAACTTCATCGCTGACGGTGCGACTCTGCTCTTCGTTCATTCTCCTAAGCTTCTGCTTCACTGGCTTAGCGTCCACCTTCATGGAGAGCTTGTGGCAGATGACGTCAGGGTCAATTCCTGATATCGATAGGGGCCACACAAATACGTCTGAATTGTTAACAAAACTATTTACACAATGTCTTCTCATGAGGGTGCAGGTTTGAGCTGACTCGAAGAGTCCACTCTGGGAAATGTGAATCTATAATAAATGACTCGGGCTCCTCCTCGATCTTGCTGTCGGGGTTTCCCGACCCGGTAGGTAAGTCGGGATCTCGACTTTCGTCGCATTGTGATTGCTATTGGTCAGCAATCCTTCTTTGTTTCTTGCCCGCAGGGGAGTCTTCGTTAGGACTTGCTTGGGAAGCCTTTTGTGCCTATCCAAACCTCTTCTGGGCTACTGTAGCTAGTGTCCTAGCCAGCGCTTAGTCACCCTGTTGCTGACCATTTTTGATGGTGCGGGGTACTTCAGAAGTTGATGATGGGTGGACGAAACTGCTCTTATCATGTGATCAATGGTCACCCAAGGATGGCGTTGTAAGGAGATTCGACGTCAATGACGCAGAACTCCGTAACAACGTATGGATCCACTCGTACAGGGAACTCGACTGTGCCAGGAGAACGAGCTTCACTCCCGTCGAATCCATAGAGAGCGACTGAGTCTGAGAGATGATCATCTTTCGGGTCAACTCAGAAGTATCCTCCATTCTACAGGATGTTGACACTACTCCCCCCGGTCAACCAAGATCTTTGACATTTTGTAGTAGACGATATGTATTGCCACGACCAAAGCATCATTGTGCGGGAGTGCACAGTGTAGGCGTCTTCCTCTGAGAAGACGAGCCTACCCAGCGGTGAAGGCGGGCGTGTCAATATTGTTGGATAGTTATCCCTCCGAGCTTCATTGACGTAGATGGTCATTCTCTTTGCGGTGGTGCCTTCTATAGAAAAGATCCCGAAGATGGCGTTTACCTCCTTGTATTGGATGAAAGTGTTGCCTTAGTATTCGTATATGGTCTCGAGCTACCTCTGCGCTCTAATCTCTGAGGGCAGTCCAAAATTGGGGATGAACTCTCGGAGATATCCTTCATTAACCAGGTATTGAAGACGTCGTCGGAGGGTGTGAGTCGTGTGACAGTGTGAGCTGACCTCTCCCGTCGTGGAAAGCACATTAGTCTCTGGATCCAGGTCCCTTTGGGTTTTGCGGGAGCAGTCTGCTCAGGCGCCTGACCCAAGGCTAATTTTTTTATGGCGTTGAAGACATGATCGATAGGTATCCTGAATAGAACGAGGTCAGGCTCTACTGCACTTCCCTTGCTGGATTCAAGCGCACGTCTGAGTGGTTTGTAGAGAGCGGCGGAGTTGTGGCTCAGATTCTTCCTCGAGGGAGGGGGAATTGTGGCTTTGACTTCTCGACCTCGAGTCTTTGTTTGGGAGAGCGACTAGTGGTAGCCCGAGTCTTGTACACTAACACACGTTTTATAGTAGATCAGAAGAATGTTCTTCAAGATGCTCCAGAAGACTTCGAGTGTTTCTTTTGCTTCAGAAAGTCTTGTACGCTAACATGGATGCAATAGAAAACATATACGAATCCAATATATGAATACGCCATGGATATGAAAAAGAAAAATTATACATGCATTGGGCTAATGTTTTTCATATAACATATTCTGTAAGGCCTTAATAGTTAAAATTATACAATATCTCATATAATATAAAATACTTCAAAATATAAGCTATAGTTGCTAGAACATGTACTAAATCATGCATAACTCTTTGTGAAGTTATATAATTTATAGCTCCTACAACATATGTACTAAAAGCATACATAATTATTTGGTGAAGTAGGAAATATATTTGTGTACACAAATCAAATGGAATTATGAACTAAACTCATCATAAATGATTAGGACTTTTAAATTCTTAGTCCAAGATTTATTTGTGATTCATTTGGGATGCATTATGAATTCTAGGAATTAGGATATACCAAAGGAGTATCCATATGTGGGACGCAAACCAGATATTGGAATGTCTCCCTTATCAAAGTATCCATACCAGAATATTTACAACCCATCCACAATGCCTACGTATTCTACATAGTTGCAACACATTGTGTATCAAACGATATGATATGATATGGCCAGAAATCAGATGGTCAAATTGGGGTGGGTTGGTTATTCGTGGATATGCAATACGCTTGTATGGTACAATACGTAATTTGCATAGTCTGATTATATGTTAGCTTTAAATTTCAATTGGGCTTTATGTTTTAATTCAAAATTTGGGTATTTTCTTTCTGTAGCTTTAGGATATAAATGGTGAGAACCTCATAGATTATTTTTACTCAATCTGACCTCTTTCTTTTCCTTCCTTCACCGTCTTCGATCACCTCAGGTCCTGAACGAGGAGCTTCGCGGACCATCTTCTAGTTTCATCTACTTCTCCACTCTCTTGTTTTGTTTATTAACTCTATGTTTTGATTCAATCTTTCTCAATTATTTTATAGTGTTAGTGCAATCTAAAATATGATATATAATTGCTAAATATTTTATTCTTAGATGTAATATGTAGTCCTTGATTGTTAGTTTAATTGATTGATTATTCAGATTAGTTGGTTAAATATATGGAACTATTGTTTCAACAATAATAATAGTAACAAAAAATTTATTTATATCATAGGTGTCTAATTAATAATGCTCGTGGTACTATTTTGATCAATGGGCTTATGGCCATTAGATTAAGTGTGTATTTATTTTATACATTTGAATTTTGTATGAATGCGTCTTTTAAGTTACTAGCATTTTTTTCTCGGCTATTCATTGATTTATGTTTAAATTTATCCATATTTCTGTGACATGGATAGTTGTCTGCTAAATTGCTTAATTATCACAAGAGCTAAAGTATCTAATGATACATGATATCTCTGTTTTGTCCTCTCCCGGCTTCTTTTACTTTAGTTGGAATGGAAAGAAATAACTTCCTTCAGCCTTTTGTAGCTTGGTTCGGTCTCTCTATACAGTACGTGATATCATACCTTTGAAAAATGTTTTTCACTTCAAACTGCAACTTGGCAATATCATTATTTTATAGTGATTCAGTATTTATGTAATCTCATGACTATACTCACAGCCAAATGGAATTCAATCTGAACCCTGAGTTCGGAGCTGGCAAGAACTGAGAGGTAGCTAGTACCTAGAGGGAATGTTCGGAAAGAATGTGGCTAACAAACAAAAGTTGAAGTGAAGAATCGTGTGAGCAGCTAGGTTTGCCACATATAGGCCAGCCAAAATAGGACTAAAAAAGCAATTTTTATTTTAATCCAACAAAGATTGGTGCTAGAGTTTGACTAAAATATACCAAAATAGAAGGTAATAAGTTGTATTGTTAAGTGCAGGCAGTTGAGCATGAGTGAAGAGAGATAAAGAATGAGAACAGTGAAGACATGAAAATAAAAAACAACTTTCTTTTCTATGTTTTTCTTGGCTGGCTCTTTGACAGATTCACTTGTGGTGGCTCTTTGACGGATCTGTGAAGGACAGAGGGCACCATCCCAAAAGACTAGCCATTTAGGTGGAGTTGCCCACTTATATACTCAAGACCATCCCTATGTCTAGCCAATGTGAGACTATTTGTTCGATTCAAATCCCAACAATTCCCCCTTGAACAAAGAGTCTCCCCGCAAGCTCAATTTTTTTCACAGTAGAAGACCAAATGCTCGATTGATATCTAACTCTTCACCGCACAGGCAGACACGCCTTATGCGAAGCACCAACTGCAATCGACCACTCCTCTACACCGAGTGGTTGGCGACACGCCCATTACAAAGGCACCACTAATCAAATATCTCGCGAGCCAAATTGCTTTAAAGGGGCCCACGACTACTCCTTGCACCAAATTGGGGGATCAACAACATCGAACATCTCCCACCCACGCGAAAAAGTTCAGGACATGGCTTTGATACCAATTGAAGGACTTAAGACACCATCCCAAAAGACTAGCCCTTTAGGTGGAGTTGCCCAAATCCTTATATACCCAAGATCATCCTCATGTCTAGCCAATGTGAGACTATTTGTTCGATCCAAATCCCAACATCCTTTGGCACGTTTTACCGTTGTTCATGAGCTTAAACATTGGTTCATCCTGTGAAGGAGTAAATATTCCTATACTACCCTTCTAATCGCCAGTTTAGAAGTATCCTGGTGGCCATAAAACCAGGATAATGTCTTTCTTATAATTAGGCACGAGTTACCTTAGCTGATCAATAATTAACTAGAGATCTTTAAGCAACTAATGGAATATTTGGCCCCATAAAACTATATGCACTCCGCAAACCGTATTCAACACTAAACACTGCCACAATCACTTCCAACCTCAAGTAAATGATCAAGCTACCAAGAACATTACATATATCAAAAAAGCAAGTCATTTCACGACAGAACAGTGAAGCGGGAGACCTTCGAATTACCCATTGCTTGCCAAAATTAATCTAAGCATTAGCACTTTAGCTAAAAAAATGAGATACAATTGAAATTACAAAATTTCACATTTTTCCCCAATAGTTAGATATCATCAAAACAATAAAATTAACAAATTTAAAATGCAAATACAGAAAGTAAACATTGTAAACCCTAATCAACATACCATTAGCTCCGGCAAAATCCCAGCTTGCTGTAGCAGCAGCAAAAAAAGCATAATCAGCAGAATGAAGAAGAAAATTAGTAGCTGGAAATTTTGAAAGGAAATAAGAAAGACACAAACCTGGACCGAGGGTTTTTGGTCGGTGGCCGTAGAATCCATGTAGAGAGCTGCCTTGGGGCGGACTGAATCCTTTATCGCCTCAGAAGAGCAGTTGAAGGTCGATGTGGAGCGAAGAGGAGCGAAGAGAGGGAGGTAGGATTTTGAGGGGAATCGAGAATTAGACGAGGAAGAAGAAGAAGACGAAGACGAAGAAGAGAAAGTGGCAGCTGCGATCGCAGCAGCAGGAAGAGCAGCGGCCGCAGTTAAGGTTCTGACAAAAGACCCCATCTCCGCAACTGCTTTTGACTTAGAGGCTTCGCGTCTGCTCTCCTCGCTCTCCGATTCTTCTTTTTCTTTTTTGTTTTTTTTTTTTAGTCCGCTCGCTGAGAGGATGTCGAGACTTGAATTAGGCCTGATTCTGTTCTTTATGATGGGCCAGCCCATAAACAACAAGCCCCATTTCCTTTGATGGGCCCTGATGAATTTGTTCCCCCCCTAAGGATTACTTGGGCGTTGAATGGTGGATCATGACTTTCCACGTTGGGATGCAAACCAATACATTCAGGGTGTGTTTGTTTCATCGTAAAAGGTCGTAAGTCACAAGTGTAAGTCGCAAGTGTCACTTGCGACTTACTATCTTACTATGTTTGTTTGGATCGTAAGTCATAAAATGCACTTACATCCCAATTACGATCCACTTGTAACACAAACAGTTAATTATGTGCTCGTGCAAATACCACTTATAGCTCATTTGCAGTACAAACAGTTAATCTTGTGGTTATGTAAATTTGTATTACTGACAGTTAGGGGTGAGCAGAGTTTGGTGATAACCGAAATAATCGACCAAAAATCGAAACTCGAACCCGAGCCAAGCCGAACCGCTCTAATTCGGTCGGGTTTCGGTTTTGTGTTTCAAAACCCGAACCCAACCGAACCGAACTGAATCTCTCACCCTATATATCACCCGACTCAAATTCAATTTAGTGAATCGTATAGTTCATAACAAAAATGGGTGGAAGCTTATCTCATTACTTTTAATAATACCATCTTTTTTATGTTAAATATATGAAAATTATGTTAAGTACACCATCACAATTGAGAATAATATTTATATTGATATATTTTTTTTTTCAATTCTTATCATTAAAATTTAGTAATAATTATATGAGTTTTGATATAAGAGCTGAAATACAGTGTTAAAATTTTAGGTTATGAAATTTTCAATTCACATTAAGGTTAGGGTCTTTTTCTTATTTCTAATTTTAATAGATATTTGAGATTAAAATATTAAAAGATAATAATATAATAGTGATTAAAAAATATAAGAAATGATGGCAATATATTGGCCTAACCGAAAAAATCAAAAAATCGAACCGAACTGAGTCGATTCGGTTCGGTTAGGTTACTAAGTCTAATTGGTTTTGTTCGGTTTTACAAAAATTAGCAAAATCTGAACCGAACTGACCGACGCTCACCCCTACTGCAGGTAATTGTAATTAGATTAATATTTTTTATTATTAGATTAATTTTTTTAGATTATGAGAAATTCTTTTTTAATTATTAGATTACTAATTATTTGATTAAAGTTTATTATTAATAATTCAATAATTTATTAGATTTTTTATTACTAGATTAATTTTTTTGTTACTAAATTAATAAAATGTATTTCACTTAATTTTAATTTATTTTTTAATTAGTTAATTATTTTATTTATTTATTTTTAATTATTTAATTTTAAATATTTAAATATTTTTAATTATTTAATATTTGATTTTTTTAAATATATAATATTTTATTATTTTTAAGGGTAAAGTGTTCCTAGTAAGTCTCCTCAATGTAAGGAGGCGGCTTAAAACTCCAAAATCTCGATTTCTTTTTCAAGATCTGATCGCACATTATCATCATGTTTTAAGATGCACATATAAAAAATCAGGTTATTTGGAGTTTGTTTACTCTATTTTCTTTGGATTCAAACGTTAACAGTTTTTTAACAGTAGAACAAAATGGAAGATTAATTAATGAGTAAACGAACTCCAAATCATATGATTTTTTATATGTGTACGTCTTAAAACATGAAGATAATAATGTGCAGATGGATCGTGAAAAAAATTTAGGATGTTGGAGTTTTAAGCCGCGATTATATTTATTATTCTTATTTTTATTTTATTTTGTAACCATTTTTTTAATTTTATTTTTAATTATTTAATTTTTTAAATCACCAAACAGTTAATTTTGTGGTCGACTTTTCTACTTAGAACTTACACATTACGACAGCCAAACAACGTAAAACATAATACACTTTTTGACTTACAATTTTACATTACCAATCAAACACCATAAAACTTACCTGTACGTAACTCACTTACAACTATAAAAGAGTGTAACTTACGACTTACGACAACCAAACAGTCCCTCAATCCGATCCGGATGTCCACTGCATATACAAACATTTATTTTTCTTACCAAAACATACCTATATCTGTAATCACATCCGTGATCGGATAGCGAATATGGATATGATAAATATCATATTCAGTCTATTTAAAGCACCTACAATCGCAAGTCTTTTTCTAGCTCATTATACATAATTAATTTAGGAAAAAGAATGCATAATTAGCTCATTATACATGTATTTGTTTTATAGGTAACTTGTTCTCTTCGGGGATCTATGTTAAAAAAGTAATAATTTGTTTTGATTTTAGTTAAATATGAATGGTGATATAATAATATTATGTTTAGCCAACCCTATTCATTTATCTCATATTTTTTGTATCTATATAATCCGACTTGACATGAATGGATAAGATGTTTCCTTATAGAAGCATATTTTTGTCCATATTCGTATTCGTGATTGGCAAACAGATATGGAGATGACAAATGTCACACATACACACACATATGTAAGTATGTATATGAGATATTCGATCCATTTGCATCCTTGATTCCTCCATATTCCCAACTTCTTTTCAATTTTTTCTTTGGAAACTACTTTAGCCACATTTGTGTTGGGTTATGCCTCGTATATGTATCCAGGTTGGCTTTTGTGCCAAGTTGAGTTTGTACTTGTACATCCGGACTAGACTAAGAGAGTCCATGTTGGAATTAGTGTTGGCCCAAGGGTCCATCACTCTAGTTTTGATGATGATTAATTTATATAGTTATAGTACTAATGATCTTGCGTTATTATGTTTTGTATATTAAATCATAATATTAGTTGTGTTTAATTTCAACAAAATATTCAAAGTCAAGTTTTGAAGGTAGCACGTGTTGGCTCAAGAGCTCAAGCATAAAGAATATATCAAGTACTCAAGGAGGAATCTAACTCTACATGAATCGTATTTAAATCAAGTCAAGATGAAGAAGAAAATTTTCAAGAGGAGACTTGAGTCAAGAGTTTATAAGTTTAGAATTTAAGCATAAGATTAGTTTTGATTGCTCAAGCTTACACACTTACACATACACTAAAGTTTGATATTAGTTTTCAAGAACAAAAATTTTGGTGTTTGGTTTTCAAGAAAATTGAGTTTAACAATATCATTTTGTAAAAGATTTTATACTTTGTTTTAAAACTCATATCTTATGTTTACATGACTTACTCTCAAAAGAATGAATTTTATAGTTTGGAATATGTGATGGATTCTGTCCGTATATATTACAACTCTATTTGTTCAAAAAAACTTATTTTGATGAGTTTAAGTTTTGTTTTTTATCAAAAGTTGATTTCATGAGTAGATTTCATCAAAAACAAGTTCATATGTCCGACTGACCTATTGATCCGTAGCCCATGCCAGATCTTATATGTGTATTGAATTTTATCCTTACACATTGGTGCTTCAAAGAGTTTGAAAAACTTATTTTTGTATTTATATAAGTTTTACAAAAATTTGATTTTCCATTTAAAGTTTAGTTTTGGAAAAATAATTTTAATATAGTTATGTTTTCAAAATTATATTTATCATCTCAAAAGAAGTTCACATGTTTGTAATATGTGTTGATTTTTGATCACATATATTTGTACTCTAGTGTGTTTACATAAACTTATTTTTGGAGATTTTACAGAAAATTATTTGGATTTAAAATGTATTTTAAAAAGAAAAAAAATCAGATTTTGGGCTGAACCTGATCGACCCCTTGCCATGAGCAGATTGCTTTGTCGATCGACCACATGGTAAACCGGAGATGCACGTCCTTGTGCTTGTGTATGTCGGTCGATTGATCGATCGACCACAGATCTTGTAGTACTCTCTGTTTAGGGTTTTCGGTCGACCGATTAGTCGACCGCCAGAGAGCTGTGCTCTCTGGAGTTGGGCTCGGTTGACTGGCCGATCTACCGGTAGCAACGGTTACTAAAATAGTCGTTGGATGGTCGATCGCCAGGCCAATTCTGGCCATGTTTTACCCGAATGGCTAGTTTTTATTTTGGCCTATATATATGTATGTGTTTTTGGGATAAGTTTTCACCAACATTTTTAAGAGCTTAATTTTTTCATCTTCAATAGAATTTTCTCAACTGATTTTGGAGCTTCAACTTCATATCAAAAAAGTTTTCAAGAGTGCTTCTCTTGAGTTTTCAAAAGAATTTTTCTTGACTTTTTCATTTTCAAATCTATCTAGTTTTCTCAAACAAGCTTGAGCTATTATTGTCAAATCTATCCTATAGGATCCTTATTTGTAAGAGTGATTTTGTTTGCGATCAAGGAGTTGATCACCAAGTGTTCTACCTTTTGTAATCAAGAAGTTGGGAGGTTGCGGCCTCGATGAGCTTACGGGTTCGCGTGTGTATTGTTCTTGCGGGTGAGAGACTTGTGAGTCCAAGAGACATTGAGGGAACATGCAGGTGTTGCGACACCAAGTGATCTTGCGGGATCGATTTTAGTGAAAATCCATTATTGCGGTGAAGGCGAGGACGTAGAGCAAGTGGTTAGAATCTCAAAACAATTCTCTCGTGTTTGTGATTGCTTATCTCTCTTTATATATTCACTTGTGTTTATATCTTGCATGCTCTTATTATACTTGTCTATCTTTACATGCTTAATATATTTTCATGTGTTTACACTTGTTTAAACTAAGAGAGCAATTAATCACCTTAACTATTAATCTAGAGGAATCTTGAGGAGACGTTTTAAAGTCCTTCACTGAGAATTTGGTTTCACTCTGTGGTTATTATTTGTGTGATAGTTTTAGTTAGTATAAAAGTTTTAATTTTCGCATTTGATTAGCACATCACCTATTTATCTCCTCTAGATGATTTCAATTGGTATCAGAGCTTGGTGCTACTGATTTGGCTCTAACAATAAAGTAAAGATGTTTAGTTTGCTAATCACATTATTTGTTTATATACACACATGAATTTTCTTGCACCTCTCACGTTTGATATTCTTGACTTCCAAAATAGGAAGGTTAAAATGACTTTATATCTTAAAGACCTTGGAATAAGTGTTTATCTTGCCACAATTAAAGAATCATATATTAGAAATAGAAAATATTTTGAGGCTAATGTAAAAGTCATTCACGTTTTAAAGCTAACTCTAAATGATGATTATTTATCTAGATTTTCTAACTTTGATTCGATTTTTATAGTGTGGAATACTTTAATCTCTTTTGGTGAACAAATGTCAAATGATAAGGAGAGAGAGACTCGGATGAAGAAAGTGTTACTTCCAACATTTGTTATATGGTCTAAGGGGAAGAACCCCTTAAGGTAAATTCTGATTTCGATCTTGAAGAAGATGATGAAATCTCTTATGATGGTCTATCTATGTTTTGTAAAAACTTCTTGAAAGATGTGAATTGATGAAAATTGAAAACAAACGTTTGAAGTAACAAAACGAATATTTGTTCAATGAATATGATCTATTGAAGAACCAAGTTTTCGAAAAAGATTCTTCAAAATTGAGTTTGGTTTTAGAAGAAAATGAATTTTTGAAAAAGGATAATATTTTCTTATCTTTAAAATTGAATGTTATTTTTGAAGGAAATAATTCTTTGAAAAATCAAGTAGTTCTATTTCTAGAGAAATGGAAATTGCTTTGAAAGAAAAGAATGTTTTATCTATTTTCTTTGAAAGTACTAAAAAGAATTTAGATTCCCATGCTTATCATATTTTTCATACTAATAATGTTTTGTCCTTTTCTATTGACAAGAATGAGATTCATATTATGAAAAATAGAATTAATTGTTTCAGCTCATCTTTGAGTAATTGTGCTTTTAACCATGATAATTGAAATTTATGTTTCATATGAAATAAGTTCCACACATGCATACATATACTTCACAACATAAAATGCACACCATGTTCATACAAATGCCACTATGTATGCTAGAGTGTACGCTTGTATACATTGTGGTCGTAAAGATCATCTTGCAAAATTTTGTTGTGATAAATTAAATGATTCAAATTTTATAAGTAAGAATATTTGGGTTCGTAGTAATACTAACTTCCAAGGACCCTAAAAGATTTGATACTAAAATTCACACTAATTATTTTTGATGTAGGCGTAAGCTCTCACAAGACGTGAGATGATTGATACCTTGATGGTGGATTCAATTGAGCTTGATGGATACATCAATGGATGCATCACTATCAAGGAGTTTTGGCAGGTGGACCACCTTGTTTTGAATAAATAAATTGGCTACATCGCTATTGGTAATCATCTCATCCTTCATTAAAAAAGTTTTATTTGCTTAAATACTTATATGCCAGTGAAACAATCTAGACTCTATCATATGTTTTTTGTACTTAAAATGAGTTGATTGGTTGTTAAGCTATGCATGCAATTTTGAAAATTGTCTTCATGTTTTCAAGCAGATTTACATGCCTACCTTATTTGAGAATATATGTCTGTATATGCTTTATTTGAAAGTATATCATGATTTATATATTTAGATCATACGTTTATATGCAAATCTTATTAAAACTTGTGTTTGATATGTACAATTCTTGAGATACACTTGATTCTAATGCTATAAATGTTTTATTTTATTTGTGTACTCAATTCATATTTGATTGTACTTATATGTCCTAGTTTTGATGATTTTTGCATGTTATATGATATATTTGTTTGTGAAAAAATTTTGATTTGTATTTTTATGTTTTTACAAATCAAGTTCTTTACATGTCAAAGTTTTATAAAGAATTTTATATGAATTTAGAGCCTTATTGTTTTTATCTTTATGAAAATGATTCTTATATGATTTTTGTGCACTCACTTTTTGATTACTCATGTAATTGCAAATGAATTTTGTTTCTTATATCATTCATGAGTATATTTATGCTACATAGATTTTGGGTGACAATTCTTGTGTAATTAGCATATTTCATGAGATATATATGATTTGTTTCATATTTGAAGAATCTTGAACTAGTTTTGAAAACAATTTTAAATTAGTTCTTTTATTCTTCAGTTGGTAGTATTTTCAAACTATTCTCAATTATTTTCAAAATTATTTATTTTTGAAAATACCACCACTAGTGGGCAGATGATTGAATGATCATGCCTTTATATTCAAATGACTATTCCTTTAGCATGTGCATGTAGGTTGGTGTTTTCAATGAGTTATACATATGATACTCATAATATTTGATTTCTGGATGCTTATTCATGTTTATTTATATATGTATGTGTTATATTTCAAGTGGTTACATACATATATATGATTGATTGTGCAATATTTAATAATGTCTATACATGTTTTATAGCACAATTAGTTTCATTCTAAGTTTGATTTGATTTCAAATGAATTAGTACATTCTTTTTTGTAACGCCCCGATCCGGCGGGTACGGAGACGCTACTGCGATGTATATACGCAGGTCAGAAATACCCTCACGTATATACGCTAAGCATCAGTACAAATAAGAATCAGAGTACGGAAGTGCGTGGCAATATACATTCCAACATAAGGATTACAAAGTTATCACAAAGCGTGATATATTGATACATGTACATTATATCACAGCCAGGTACAAAAGTGAAATTTACAATTTGTACAGCAAAAAGGTGCTCACGGGCTGAGAAGAAGATCCTCGAGCTTGCAGGAAGGTTCAAGAACAAAAGGAGTTAGGACAAGTCAGCCTGCTCCGAGAAATAAGCTTGATCTTCAGTGGAGGGCTCCGCTTCAACGCAAGCTTCAGAACCTGAACATGCAAGTCCAGGGGAGTCAGAAACTCCCTAACAAATAAACAGGTGAATGCCAAGTGTCGCATACAGATAAGTATATGTATGTTGATATAATCCGAACAGTAGTAAGCATCAAGAACTGGGTTGAGAGCACATGTATAGTAAGCATACAATGGAAACATAAAATGAAAGTGAGAAGGCCATGAATAAACCTATCATTACAATTTTTAATATTTGTGCTTATTACTCGTTCTACCCATATGTCTAGGTATGTGTTATAGCGTCCCAGCACACATATATCCACATATGAGTAAATTGAGGCTGTTATTGGAAACCAACGGGGGTATCAACGAACAATGTTTACAGTGGGTCCCGTACATGCCCGGGACCACGGTCCAGGACGTTCCATTGCTGGTGTATGGAACCGGCCGCAAGGCCTACAGGAGGGTCTTATAGAATGCCCTTATCAAGATGTACCAAGAAGGAGGGAGCCAGCACTCCCCTCGGTCGCCTGGAGGCCCACAGGTCAGACCGGAAGTTTTAGTTGCACAACATACCTAGTACCACTGTAAACACGAACATATATTGATAGCCGCAAGTTTCCCCCGACCCGATGCAAGTCGATCATTTTTATGATTTATTATGTAATTATCAATTCACGGGAAGCAAGTTCATGACAAGATCAGGAGTTCAAGAGTACATGAGTATTATAATTTCAAGTCAAAGAATTCCCGTAAATATGATAATTTTAAGCCAAATATCAATATGTCTTAACGAGGCGAGTGTCAAGTATTAGCTTAACAGGTGCCATGAGACATATGCCTAAGAGGTGATATTAGGCAGGCGACAAGTGATAGCATGATACATGCAAGTGTACCAGGAAAATAATATTAGTCAACATGACGAAGCAGGAAAATCCGAAGGAAAGCGAGAACACTCGCCTAAAACTTCAGGAAACACCAGGAAATCCCAAGCTCTGGAGTCTAGATAACCAACGCACTCGATAACCAATAATATATATAAAAAAGAGGAGGAGAAGGATGAATCAGAAAAAGTGAGAATGAAGACGCAGGGGTCGCAGATGTGGGGATTGCGCCGCGTTGATGTCACAAACACGGGGTCTGAGACCCGCGTTTTATAACACAGGAAGAACGCAGACGCGAGTACGTGCTCCGCGTCGCGTTAATACATGAACGCGAGGATCGCGTTAAAGAGGTGCTTGGACGCGGGGTGAGCTCCGCGTTTTAAAATAGGAGAGAAAGAGAGAGACAGGGAAATGAGAGAGACGCAGGAAAAGGGGGAATAGAGACGCAGTGATGGGAGAGGGAGAGGCGCAGGTTTAGGGAAAATTAGAAAAGAAAAGAAAAGGAAAGAAAGGAAAGAAGGAAGGAAAGAAAGAAAAGCAAACAAAAGAAAGAAAGAAGAGAAGGGGGAGGTAGGTCGACCGTGGCTTGGCCGGTGGTCGCCGGCGGCGACCGAAGTTGGCCGGAGTTGGCCGGAGATGGGCGGCCAAAGCCCCAAAAGAGAAGATGGTTGATGGTGCAAGTGTAGTACAAAAGGATTTTTTTGAAGTTTTGTAAATGGTGTTTCGGAGGACGAACCTATAGCTCCTTGGAAGGAGTATGACGAGGAGAAGAAGATGGTATGGTTGGTGGTGGTTAAGGTGGTGTAGGTGGTGGTGGAAATGGTGGTGAAGTTAGTAGAGAAGATGGGTTGTTTTGTTAGAAATGGAGAAAGAAGATGGTGATAAAGATGGTGTTGTGGTTGTTATTGTTGTTGGAATGGTGGAGTAGATGGAGGGGAGAATGGTGGAGGAAATGGTGGTGGAGAAAGGGGGAGATGGTCGGCCAAGAGGGAGGCACGGTGGCTGCGTTTAATGGCTGTTGTTGGCCTGTGCTTACTAGAAAAGGAAGAAGGAAAGAAAATAATGAAAGAGAGAGAAGATGGGAGTGTATATATATATAAAGGAGTTGATTATTACAACAATGCCCTTGCCAGTCCTTCCAAAAGAGACTTGCGTCTCTTCTTAAAATGGGCTGCGTCTCATTCAAGAAATCTGTGTCTGGCAACTAAAGCTGGACGCGGGGATTAATGCTGCGTCCAAAAAGGGAAAGCAAGATCGCGTTAAAGAAGAGACAAAAAGGCATGGGTGATTTGATCTGGATTGATTTTCTTTGAAGAACAAACACATTAAATGCGGGATGGAGAGAGTCTCCGCGTTAACTATAGAACCCAGATTTGGTGGGTCTCATTTCAGGTAAGGAGAGAGAAAAGGTAAAATATCCGGATAGAATTCCGGTATCAAGAAAACACCGGAAACTCAGGAAAAACCCAAAAATAAAGTATCTCGAAAAATTTTCCAAAAATTCTCAAAATAATAAATATTATTTTAAAATTTTTGGTGAAATCAGTTTTCAAAAATTCAATTCCATTTTCAAAATAAAAATCCTAAAATCTACTGTGAAGGGTGTCTACACCGGGTAGGCCGGATTTTTGATAAATTCTAAAAATTCTCAAAAAAATTTATTTAGATAGAAAATATTATTTAAAGAAATAATGTGAAAGCTGTTTTTAGAATTTCAACTCCGTTTGTAAATTAAAAATCTGAAAGTAGGTCAGCGACACTAGTCGACACCGGTTTTGAAGATTTACAATTAAATTTCGAAAAATTCCAGAAAATCATGAAAAATATAGAATATAAAAAAATAATATTTGAAACTAAAATCGGTCAAATCTGAATACCAAAAAGGTCAAATCATGCAGTACTGCTATATGAGTAAGGATTTAAATAACAGAAAATAAAATAAAAAATGCGCTCCAAAAATCAGGACACATAGCTGGTACGCATTCTGAGGATGGGGTGTTACAATCCATCCACCTTATCAAAAATTTCGTCCTCAAAATTTCGATAATGGGGATGTGAAGGCAGGAAAGAATAGGGGTAAGGAATTTTACCAACTAAGATGGAAAGAGTTGGAGGTAACGTTCACGAATAATATCCTCTCGTTCCCATGTAGCTTTTCCTGGGGCATGCCTATTCTAAACCAATGGTATTGCCCGATTTTTCAATGTTTTGACACTTCTATCCAGAATGGCCGTCGGCTGCTCCTTGTAGGATAAATCTGGTTGTAGTTCTAATTCTGAGTGATCTAGAATGTGACTCTCATCCTTGACATACTTTCTCAACTGTGATATATGGAATACATTATGTACTCCTTCTAAAGATGGTGGCAATGCCAATCGGTAAGCCACATCTCCCACACGATCCAAAATTTCAAATGGGCCGATGTATCTCGGACTAAGTTTTCCGCGAGCACCAAATCGGATTATCCCTTTGATTGGTGATATCCTTAAAAATACATGATCACCTGTTATAAATTCCAACGGTCTTCTATTAGTATCTGCTCAACTCTTCTGCCGGCTCTGTGCTGCCCGGAGATGATCTCTGATAATTCTGACTTTATCTGTTGTCTGAACTAGAATATCCGATCCTATAAGTCTTCTTTCGCCGACTTTGTCCCAACATATTGGCGACCTGCATTTTCTGCCATATAATGCTTCAAATGGAGCCATTTTGATACTGGCCTGATAGCTGTTATTATAAGAGAATTCTACCAAATGAATATAGTCTTCCCATGACCCTTTAAATTCTATCATGCAGGCTCGTAACATGTCTTCAAGGATCTGGATAGTTCGTTCAGATTGTCCATCTGTCTGGGATGATATGAGGTACTGAATTTCAGACGAGTTCCTAAATTTTCTTGGAGACTTTCCAGAAATGCGATCGGAATCTCGTGTCTCTATCTGACACGATGCTAACTGGAACTCCATGTAGACGAACAATTTCTTTCATATATTTATCTGCAAGAACTTCTGTTGACTGACCCACTCTGAAAGGTAGGAAGTGAGCTGCTTTTGTGAGGCGATCAATGATTACCCATACTGCATTGTTACCCTTAGGACTGTGGGGTAGAGCTGTAACAAAATCCATGGTGATATGTTCCCACTTCCATTTGGGTATCGGTAATGGTTGTAGAAGTCCAGCTGTTCTCTGATGTTCTACTTTATTTGCTGACAAACCAAGCATTTTGCCATATACTGAGCTATCTCCCTCTTCATGGCATTCCACTAAAACTTCTGCTTCAAGTCTTGATACATTTTATTTCCTCCTGGGTGTTTGGAATAAGCCGAACTGTGTGCCTCTGCCAAAACTCTCTGCTGGACTTCCCCTTATGGTACACAGATTCTGTTATCAAAATAAAGTGCACCATCCGAATGAATACGGATGTCTGTTCTTAATCCAGCTTCTATTTGAGCCCTGAATTTCTGTAATCTAGGGTCCCCCTTTTAGGCTTCCTTAATTTCACTTAGCAGGGTTGGTTGAATCTGGAAGGTCATTAGTTGACCTGACTCATCAGTTCCTTGTATTAGCATTAAGTCCAACTTTATGATTTCCCGAAGCAATTCCTTTTGTTGAGTAAGCTGTAATAATACTTTATTATCTGGTCTCCTGCTTAATGCATCTGGGACTGTATTGTCCTTACCAGGATGGTACTGTAAGTCTATGTCATAGTCGGCCATCAATTCAAGCCACCGCCGTTGCCTCATGTTTAATTCTTTCTGCGTGAAGATATACTTAAGACTCTTATGATCAGTATAGATTAATACTTTGTCCCCCATAAGGTAGTGTCTCCAGATCTTCAACGCAAATATTACCGCCGCCAGTTCTAAGTCATGGGTTGGGTAATTTCTCTCATGTGGTTTCAATTGCCTAGATGCATAAGGTATGACATGACCATGCTGCATTAATACACATCCTAGGCCTTTTCCGGATGTATCACTATATATAACCATCCCTCCTGTTCCCGAGGGAGTCTTCAAGATTGGAGCTGAAATTAGTCTTTTCTTTAATTGTTCAAATGCTGCAGTACATTCCTCTGATCATTGATACCATTCCCCTTTTCTGGTGAGCTTTGTTAATGGGGCTGCGATTTTGGAAAAGTCTTGGACAAATCTCCTGTAATATCCGACTAATCCAATAAAGCTTTTAATTTCTGTTACTGTCCTTAGGATTGGCAAATCTTTTACTGCCTGGATCTTATTAGGGTGAATTGAAATTCCTTCTTCTGAAACTACATGACCCAAGAAAGCTATATGGTCTAACCAAAACTCACACTTGCTTTACTTAGCATAAAGTTGTTCCTGCCGGAGAGTCTGTAGCACTATTCTCAAGTGTTCTGCATGCTCTCTGTCGTTTTTAGAATATATCAAGATATCGTCGATGAACACCACAACAAACTGGCCCAAATATGGCGAGAAAACTCGGTTCATCAAATCTATAAAGACAGCTGGGGCATTGGTTACTCTGAAGGGCATGACTAGAAATTCATAATGACCATAGCGAGTTCGGAATGCTGTCTTCGGAATATCTTCTTTCTTCACTTTAGTTGGTGATAACCTGATTGTAAATCCAATTTTGAAAACACCCGGGCCCCATGAAGTTGATCAAAAAGATCATCAATTCTTGGTAAGGGATACTTATTCTTGATGGTAACCTTGTTTAATTCTCTGTAGTCTATACACAACCGCTTATCACCATCTTTCTTGTTGGCCAATAGTACCGGAGCTCCCATGGTGAAGTACTCGGTCTAATCAATCCTTGTCAGAATATTCCTGTAACTCCCTCTTTAGAACTTCTAACTCAGTGGGTACCATTCTGTATGGGGCTTTAGATATTGGGACTGTGCCCAGAATGATATCAATGGAGAACTCAATTACTCTATCGGGTGGAAGTCCTGAGATCTCCTTAAATACTTTTGGAAACTCATTCCAAACTGATACTCTCTTTTTCTGGATCTCAGCAGCAGTCATCTGTGTTTTTCCCTTGGCAGATTTATGTTCTCCTTCAAATTGGAACTCAGGCTGAAGTGGTATTCTGAAAATAACTTTCTTGTTTCGACAATCAATAACCGCATGGTATTTGCTGAGCCAAGTCATGCCTAAGATTACGTCGTACCCTTTAGTATCTAGTACGAGCATATCTACTGCTAATGTCCTGTTACATAGTTCCACCGGGCAATCTACACAAATTCTATTAGAGAGGACTACCCCATTACCGGTACTAATCTCCCACTGGTGGTCTAAATATTCAACAGGTATAAAGTGCAAGGCAGTGAAACTATCTGATATGTAACAATGAGAAGCGCCAGAATCAAAGAGGGCTAAGACAGGTTTAGAGTGCACCATAATCTTACATGTTACCACCTCTCCAGAAGTTTGGGCCTCTTCCGCTATCAAGTTGTAGGCTCGTCCTCTTCCACGACCTGCTGTTGTTCTTCCTCCCCTTGGAGCTGGGCGAAAAACCCGTTGTTGTGGAGGGAGAGGGGCCCTTCCGACCATCAGCCCTGGGTTCCTCTGTCCAATCGCTACTGGAGGTGCCGGTAGGGTTCGGTTCATCATCCCAGTTCTCTTATGGGGACAGCCTTCTATTGTGTGATCACCAGATCCACATGCTAGGCATAATCCATTTGCCCTACGGCACTCCTGCTGCGTGTGGCTTGTCCTCTGGCAATAAGCACATATAGGAAGTGGTTGAGTTATCTGAAGAGGGGCTGATCGAAATGGTCTTCTAACCATTGGGGCTTTTGCAGCTCTGACTGGACCTCCTCTGCCTAATTGCTGAAATGGCCTCTTCATGGCCTGTTTCCTCATCTGATCAAAATTCTTTTTCTCCAATCCTCGCTCCACCTCTCGAGCTACAGTGAGGACCTGGGTATATATTTTCAGCTGTTGAGGAATCAAAAGAACTTGAATATCCATTTGTAAGCCCTGCAGAAACCTGCTTGCCCGTTTCTCTTCGTCGGCTATCATATATGGAGCAAAACAACTCAGCCTTAAGAACTCAGTAGCATATTCATCAACAGATCGATGCCATTGTTGAAGTCGGATGAATTGCTCTTCCATCTCCTTCTGAGCTGTGGTAGGGAAGAATCTATCATAAAAGCTCTTATAGAACTGGTCTCAAGTGATGGGTTTATCCAGTCTCGCTTCTTCAACTAGCCACCAGTTTCTAGCCACATCCTTTAGTTGGATCTTGGCGACCTCCACCTGATCTTCCTCTAGAACGCGTGCTGCCTTCAAGAGATCTGTGGTGTCGATTAGCCATTACTCGGCATCTAGCGGTCTCTCTCCCTCTGTAAATATTGCCGGCTGCAACCGCCTGAAGTCTGACACGTTGCCCGGCCTTCGTTCCTGAGGAGCTGTTATCAAGCCTTGCCGAAGAAGTTCTGTCTGCCTTTGTTGATTCTCTACCATGTTTTGGATAACCCTTAGACTATCTGCATTTCCCCTTGCGGGCCCGTCCTGTGGTTGCCCAGAGTTGTTACGTCCTGCACTTCTATCCATATCTAAGTTGGTAGAGATGTCTGGAAAGAGGAGTGAAAGCAAAAGATAGATGGACTTCAGGAATCAGGGGAAGGAATATCAAGAAGGAATGGATAACTTTGTATATTGTAGTTGAAATATATAACCGAAACTCATGTATCCCAACTGCAAATTAAGATCCCATTAATTTGCAATTTGGTTGTACTGTAGGTGTGAGAAACCTGGTCTCTGATACCAACCTGTAACGCCCCGATCCAGCGGGTACGGAGACGCTACTGCGACGTATATACGCAGGTCAGAAATACCCACACGTATATACACTAAGCATCAGTACAAACAAGAATCAGAGTACGGAAGTGCGTGGCAATATACATTCCAACATAAGGATTACAAAGTTATCACAGAGCGTGATATATTGATACATGTACATTATATCACAGCCAGGTACAAAAGTGAAATTTACAATTTGTACAGCAAAAAGGTGCTCACGGGCTGAGAAGAAGATCCCTGAGCTTGCAGGAAGGTTCAAGAACAGAAGGAGTTAGGACAAGTCAGCCTGCTCCGAGAAATAAGCTTGATCTTCAGTGGAGGGCTCCGCTTCAACGCAAGCTTCAGAACCTGAACATGCAAGTCCAGGGGAGTCAGAAACTCCCTAAAAAATAGACAGGTGAATGCCAAGTGTCGTGTACAGATAAGTATATATATGTTGATATAATCCGAACAGTAGTAAGCATCAAGAACTGGGTTGAGAGCACATGTATAGTAAGCATACAATGGAAACATAAGATGAAAGTGAGAAGGCCATGAATAAACCTATCATTACAATTTTTAATATTTGTGCTTATTACTCGTTCTACCCATATGTCTAGGTATGTGTAATAGCGTCCCAGCACACATACATCCACATATGAGTAAATTGAGGCTGTTATTGGAAACCAACGGGGGTATCAACGAACAATGTTTACAATGGGTTCCGTACATGCCCGGGACCACGGTCCAGGACGTTCCATTGCTGGTGTATGGAACCGGCCGCAAGGCCTACAGGAGGGTCTTATAGAATGCCCTTATCAAGATGGTACCAAGAAGGAGGGAGCCAGCACTCCCCTCGGTCGCCTGGAGGCCCACAGGTCAGACCGAAAGTTTTAGTTGCACAACATACCTAGTACCACTGTAAACACGAACATATATTGATAGCCGCAAGTTTTCCCCGACCCGATGCAAGTTGATCATTTTTATGATTTATTATGTAATTATCAATTCACGGGAAAGCAAGTTCATGATAAGATCAGGAGTTCAAGAGTACATGAGTATTATAATTTCAAGTCACAGGATTCCCATAAATATGATAATTTTAAGCCAAGTATCAATATGTCTTAACGAGGCGAGTGTCAAGTATTAGCATAACAGGTGCCATGAGACATATGCTTAAGAGGTGATATTAGGCAGGCGACAAGTGATAGCATGATACATGCAAGTGTACCAGGAAAATAATATTAGTCAACATGATGAAGCAGGAAAATCCGAAGGAAAGCGAGAACACTCGCCTAAAACTTCAGGAAACACCAGGAAATCCCAAGCTCTGGAGTCTAGATAACCAACGCACTCGATAACCAATAATATATATAAAAAAAGAGGAGGAGAAGGATGAATCAGAAAAAGTGAGAATGAAGACGCAGGGGTCGCAGACGCGAGGATTGCGCCGCTTTGATGTCACAAACGCGGGGTCTGAGACCCGCGTTTTATAACACAGGAAGAACGCAGACGTGAGCACGTGCTCCGCCTCGCGTTAATACATGAACGCGAGGATCGCGTTAAAGAGGTGCTTGGACGCGGGGTGAGCTCCGCGTTTTAAAACAGGAGAGAAAGAGAGAGACAGGGAAATGAGAGAGACGCAGGAAAAGGGGGGAATAGAGACGCAGTGATGGGAGAGGGAGAGGTGCAAGTTTAGGAAAAATTAGAAAAGAAAAGAAAAGGAAAGGAAAGAAAGGAAAGAAGGAAGGAAAGAAAGGAAAGCAAAGGAAAGAAAGAAAGAAGAGAAGGGGGAGGTAGGCCGACCGTGGCTTGGCCGGTGGTCGCCGACGGCGACTGGAGTAGGCCGGAGTTGGCCGGAGATGGGCGGCCAAAGCCCCAAAAGAGAAGATGGTTGATGGTGCAAGTGTAGTACAAAAGGATTTTTTTTGAGTTTTGTAAATGGTGTTTCGGAGGACGAACCTATAGCTCGTTGGAAGGAGTATGACGAGGAGAAGAAGATGGTATGGTTGGTGGTGGTTAAGGTGGTGTAGGTGGTGGTGGAAATGGTGGTGAAGTTAGTGGAGAAGATGGGTTGTCTTGGTTAGAAATGGAGGAAGAAGATGGTGATGAAGATGGTGTTGTGGTTGTTGTTGTTGTTGGAATGGTGGAGTAGATGGAGGGGAGAATGGTGGAGGAAATGGTGGTGGAGAAAGGTGGAGATGGCCGGCCAAGAGGGAGGCACAGTGGCTGCGTTTAATGGCTATTGTTGGCCTGTGCTTGCTGGAAAAGGAAGAAGGAAAGAAAATAATGAAAGAGAGAGAAGATGGGAGTGTATATATATATAAAGGAGTTGATTATTACAACAATGCCCTTGCCAGTCCTTCCAAAAGAGACTTGCGTCTCTTCTTAAAATGGGTTGCGTCTCATTCAAGAAATCCGCGTCTGGCAACTAAAGCTGGACGCGGGGATTAATGCTGCATCCAAAAAGGGAAACACAAGATCGCGTTAAAGAAGAGACAAAAAGGCATGGGTGATTTGATCTGGGTTGATTTTCTTTGAAGAATAAAACATTAAATGCGGGATGGAGAGAGTCTCCGCATTAACTATAGAACCCAGATTTGGTGGGTCTCATTTCAGGTAAGGAGAGAGAAAAGGTAAAATATCCGGATAGAATTCCGGTATCTGGGAAAACACCGGAAACTCAGGAAAAACCCGAAAAATAAAGTATCTCGAAAAGTTTCTCAAAAATTTTCAAAAATAATAAATATTATTTTAAGATTTTTGGTGAAATCAATTTTCAGAAATTCAATTCCATTTTCAAAATAAAAATCCTAGAATCCACTATGGACGGTGTCTACACCGGGTAGGCCGGATTTTTGATAAATTCTAAAAATTCTCGAAAAATTTATTTAGATAGAAAACATTATTTTAAGAAATAATGTGAAAGCCGTTTTTAGAATTTCAACTCCGTTTATAAATTAAAAATCTGAAAGTCGGTCAGCGACACCAGTCGCGCCGGTTTTGAAGATTTACAATTAAATTTCGAAAAATTTCAGAAAATCATGAAAAATCTAGAATATAAAAAAATAATATTTGAAACTAAAATCAGTCAAATCTGAATACCAAAAGGTCAAATCATGCAGTACTGCTATATGAGTAAGGATTTAAATAACAGAAAATAAAATAAAAAATACGCTCTAAAAATCAGGACACATAGCTGTGTACGCATTCTGAGGATAGGGTGTTACATTTTTAAAAATCTTATGCATTGGTTTTGTGGTTGCTTCAAAAGGGGAGAATTTTTTTATTTAAATTGGGTTTTTCTTTACTCCCACTCTTTTGAGAAAATATTTCTTTTTAGCAAATTGTTCATATTTTCTATTGGTATCAATTATTACGATTGGTATCTACATTTCAAATTATTTTTGTTAATTGTTATCTGTATTTATGTTTATTTACAAGTGGTATTTTAAGTGATATCAAAAAATTTCAATTGGTATAAGTTTGTTACAATTGGTATCAATATAAAAAATTTGATATTTATTATTTTGATTTCTGTACACATGCACCACATATTTGTTTTTGATATATTGCCTATATGCAAGGGGAGTTAACTTAACGTCCCCTCTACATATAAATTTATGATGAATATTGTATAAAAAAGAACTTGACCTCTCTGTTGGCCCCGAGGCCTTCCTCTCTAGTTTTGATGATGATTAACTCATGTAGTTATGTTTACTAATAATCTTGTGATTTTAGTTTCAGATCATTTAGCAAGATATTAGTTGGTGATTGCTTCAAAAAGAGGAGTTTGGAAGTCTTCACTTGGTGATTCCCGAGCCCGAGCATCAAGATCATACATAGCCTTGCTCGTTGGATCACGGTGTTTGGATCGAGTCGACTTGAAGATGAAGATCGTCAAGAAGACTTAGGTATCCTAGAGTTTAGTGTGTTTTAGATCCATTTGTAAAGCTTTGTATAGTTGATATGCTCAAGTGCACAACACACACACGTTTTATGTTTGGATATTGGTTTTTTCGGTTTTGCTTTAACCGATATTTGTTTTCATGAATAGTTGATCAAAACAAGTTTAATTGGTTTATGTATAGTAGATGTATTCCTTCGATACATGCATGCTTAACTTTTAAACAAACTTATTTTGACTTTCCTATTCTTGTGTTGAAAAATCCAAGTTTGATAAAATACAAGTTTTGGTTTTTGGTAAAAATGTTTAAACACAAAAATAGTTTCATATGCTTGATATTTGAGCTAAACTTTTTATCACATATTTATGTATCAATGCAAAATGATAAAACTATTTTTGAGGATTTTTAGAAGAGATAAAAGATTTTTAGAAATATTTTTTAACATGTTTTTCTGATCCAGAACAGTGGCTGACAGGCCAGGACGGCCGACCGCACGGTCGACCGTACCAAATGCCGGTCGACCGACGTGCACAGCCTTGTGCACGTCTGGCAGCACTGTGGGCCGGCCGACCGGACCAGAGAGCTCTGCTCTCTGTATCTGGGCGGTCGGCCGGACGGTCGACCTGATACCCCAACGGTCATATTTCTGACCATTGGCGGTCGACCGGGCTGGTCGATCGCAGGCCTGTCAGGATGCCAGATCAGCCTAACGGCTAGTTTCTGTTTGGCCTATATAAACCCCAATCCTTTAGGGTTTTAACTAAGATTTTCAAGAGCAAAAATTCTTACTTTTCTGAAGTGTTTTTACAAGTTTTAAAAAGTGTTTTAGTGCTTTAAAAGATTTCATCTTTATTGTTTTTCAAGGGTTTTGGAAAATCAAAGAAAACTAGGTTTTTGGGATATTGTTTGGATTTTCATTTCTATCATCTACAAGAGATTTTCCAAGTAGTTTTTCTTTATTATTTGCTTTCCAAAAACATCTAGATATCCACTTGAGCTATATCTTCTATCCTAATCTATTTAGGATCTTTGTTTTGTGGAAAAGAGATTGTTTGAGGTTGATTGAGCCTCCAAGTTGTAAACCCTCCTTGTATTTGTGTATCCCTCTTTGGTAGAGGTTGATCGGAGTGGTATTGGTTTGTATCCCTCTTCGGTAGAGGTGATTGAGTTTGGTTGTTGGCTACGGGCCTTATCCCTCTTCGGTAGATGTGGATTTGTGGTTGTATTGCCTCGGTGGCATTGTAAGGTTGAGAGAGGAGTTCGGTACTCCTTTTAGTGGATTAGAAATCCTTCTCGGTGAAGGCGGGGACGTAGAGCTAGGGGCTCGAACCTCGGAACATATCTTTGTGTTTGCATTTGATCTATTGTCTCTTAACCCTCTCTCTTTATATTTGTGCAAAGCATCATTCATTCATTCATATATTATTGCTTGCATTTGTGCCTTGTATTTTTCATATTGTTCATCCTTATATGCTTGGCTTGTTTGTGTGTGTGCCTTACTTGTACTTAACCACAAGAGCTTCATATAGCACCTCAACCCATATCTAGGGGAATCAAGAGGAGTTAGTCCAGAACCCTTCACGGAGAATTCGGCTACACTTGTTGGTTGTACTAAGTGTGATTGCAAAATTGTTTAAGCTTCCGCATTTAGCGCATATAGTTTATAGATTAGCATTATCACCTATTCACCCCCCTCTAGGTGATTTACACTCTCTTTTCTATATTTATGCACATGTGTAGGGGAGCTTAACATCTCCTTTATACATTATATTTACGCTTATAAGGGCTAGTATTTAGTCATTCCTTCTCCATGTAATGCATGTATGCAGGAGGAGTTAACTTAACATTTCTTCTCGTTATAGATTTATATCGCATATACATTTACTCTGTTTTATTTACCACTTTATTGATGAATTGACAAAAAAGGAGAGAATTTGTAGAGTTTATATATACATGTTTCATGTTTTATGCATATATGTTTTAATATGAGCTTTATTGAAGATCTATATGTTTATTTACTTTGCAACAGTTAAGGGGGAGCTTTAACAAGCTTTTCACTAATTCATGCAAATATAACTCCATGAGTTTGTCATCATCAAAAAGGGAGAGATTGTTAACCTAAGGGTCAATCAATCTAGTTTTGATAATGTTTAACTCATATAGTTATAGTACTAATGATCTAGTGTTATTAATGTTGAGCCACGATAACAACCCCAAGAGGATCTCACAAATCTCCCAAGCACAGAGAATAATCAAACAGCACAAATAATCACCAGAAGAAAGCACAAACTCAAACACACGATCTAACGAGGTTCGACCTCTACGCCTACGTCCTCGGGGCAATCCAGAAGAGAGATTAATTACTTTGAGGAAGATTACAATTTGCTAATAGCCTCTTTGAATGCAAGAGAGCTCTAGCAAAAACTTTTTCGCAGGTACACAAACCCTAAAATTAAACAACAGGCTTAAATACACAGATTTCTGAAACATCAGATTTTCACCCGAACCCGACTGTCGTCGACCGGTCGGTCGACCGACCCTTCCACCGGTCGACCGGTCGGTCGACTGGGTGCCCAACAGAGAGTTGAGTACTTACAGTCGGTCGACCGAGCTTCAACTTGTGCACGTTGTGCACGTCCGGTCGACCGGGCCGGTCGACCGGAGAACCTGTTCTGCTGCTGCTGCTATTTTTCTGCTGCTGTCTCCTTTGCCTTTCGTCGTCGATTTCCTTGGTGATCACCTCGACGACCTCTCGGCTATCTTCCTTGATAATAATCTCTCTTTCCAACAATTCTCCACCTCGGTGAAGATTTTCTCAAATCTGAGCCGAACATCAACTCGAGAGCGGCTGCACCAAAGTGGTTGCCTACGTACCCCTGCCCAAGGGATCAAGCCGTCCATAGTTTACCCAAATGAGCTTCAGCAAGCTCAAATCACCTGAAGGACATGGAGCAAAGCTTTGCAGTGAGCAAACTTCACTCCCGACACCACCTTTGTTAGCATGTCGGCCGGATTATCTGAAGTGTGAATCTTCAACAAGTCAATGTCACCTTCCTCCAGAATCTCCCGAACGAAATGGTACCTGACATCAATATGCTTCGTCATCGCATGATAGACCTGGTTCCTCGCCAAGTAGATGGCGCTCATGCTGTCACAGTTAATCTTCAGCAGATCCTATTCCACGCCCAAGTCATCAAGTAACCCCTGAAGCCAGATTGCCTCCTTTATGGCCTCTGTCATAGCCATGTACTCAGCCTCTGTGGTCGACAACGCGACGGTAGACTGCAGTGTGGAGCGCCAACTCACCGGTGCCTGTGAGAATGTGAAGACATATCCCGTCGTCGACCGGCGCTTGTCAAGGTCCCCTGCATAGTCTGAATCCACATACCCTATGCATTCTTACTTTCCAGTGTTGTCCTTCTCAAACACTAGGCCTACATCAATAGTTCCCTTGATGTATCTCAAGATCCATTTCACAGCTTCCCAATGACCCTGTCCCGGATCATGCATATATCGACTCACCATGGAGACGACCTGTGATAGATCTGGCCTCATACACACCATAGCGTACATCAAGCTACCCACCGCACTGGCATATGGAACGTGAGACATATACTCACGCTCTTGAACACTCCTTGGAGACATCTTTGCAGACAATTTAAAGTGAGGCGCCATAGGTGTACTAACAGACTTGGTATCATTGCTGATATTAAACCTCTGTAGTACCTTCTCCAAATAGCCTTTCTGAGTTAAACTCACCTTGTCAGCTTTCCTGTCTCTAGTGATCTCCATACCCAATACTTTCCTAGCTTCGCCCAGGTCCTTCATCTCAAACTCTGACGATAGAACTTTCTTCAGAGAATCAATAACAGATCTCGACCTCGAAGCAATCAACATATCATCTACATAAAGAAGTAGATAGATATATTCACCTGATGGTAGCCTGTTGTAGTATACACATGGGTCATAATGGCTACGTGTGTACTTTTTCTTACTGATGAAGCTATCAAATCGCTTGTACCACTGTCTAGGAGACTGCTTTAATCCGTACAACGACTTCTTTAGCTTGCATACTAACTCTTCCTTCCCTGCAGTTTTGTAACCTGTGGGCTGTGTCATATAGATCTCCTCCTCAAGATCGCCGTGGAGAAAGGCGGTCTTCACATCAAGTTGGTCAAGGTCCAACTCATTCTGTGCAACCAAGGCCAATAGAATACGAATTGACGAGTGTTTAACTACAGGGGAGAATACCTCATTATAGTCAATTCCTTCCCTCTGAGCGTAGCCTTTAACCACCAACCTTACCTTGTAGCGCACTGCATCTTCTAGGAGAGATCCTTGCTTCTTAGCATATACCCACTTGCACCCTATGGCCTTCTTCCTTTGGGTAACTTGGTAAGTTCCCATGTGTCGTTTTTGTAGAGAGATTGCATCTCTTCATTCATGGCCGCTTTTCACGTCCTTACTTCTGAACTGATCTCAGCTTCTCTGAAGGTAGATGGAATAGCCTCCTCAATGACTGGAAGTGCATACGCGACGACCATATCAGTGGTGAGCCAACCTGGTCTCCTAGTGTTCCTTCTCGGTCTTTCCACTGCAGTAGGATCTGGACCAGTACCCATGACCTGCTCTTGACCCTGTTCAACTTCTTCATCATCTTCTTCAGCTACTTGATCACTGCCCTGTGTCACATTAGGAATGACCCGAACTGATACTGATTCCTCTAGAGATGGTGGATCTGCATCATTCTCCACCTGCTGCAATAGCTCCTTGGTCTTGCTGGTCTCCACCTGCTGAGAGACCATAGGCTTCAGCAAAGAAGCCTCATCGAACGTGACATCCCCGCTGAGTATGAACTTGTTGTCCTTTTGGTCCCAAATCTTGAACCCCTTGGTTCCTCGCTTGAAGCCAATGAACACTCCCTTCTTTGCCCTTGGGTCCAACTTGTCTTCTCTGACATGGTAGTAGGCTGGACATCCGAAGACCCGTAGCAAATCATAATCACCAACAGCTTTTCCTGACCAAACTTCAAGTGGAGTCTTCCTCCCTATTGCAGACGACGACAACCTATTCACAAGATGACATGCATACGCCAAAGCTTCAGCCCAAAACTTCTTTGACAGTCCTGCATCGGATAACATACACCGGACCTTCTCTAGCAAAGTCCGGTTCATCCTCTCAGCTATCCCATTTTATTGCGGAGTCTCTCGTACCGTAAAGTGTCTCTCTATGCCCTCATCAAGGCATAGCTGTAGGAAAGGATCCGATTTGTACTCTCCTCCATTGTCAGAACGGAGGACCTTGACCTTCCTTCCCGTGCTTCTCTCCAGATTAGCCTTCCACTTCACAAACAGTTCTAGAACTTCATCTTTGTGTCGCATAGTGTACACCCAACAGCGCCTAAAAAAGTCATCAATGAACGTCACAAAATAGTGGTTACCTCCAATCGATGCAGTCTTAGTAGGTCCCCATACATCCGTGTGAACATAGTCAAGAATACCCTCTGTGCAGTGTGAAGCTGTGCCAAACTTCACCTTGGTCTTCTTGCCGATGATGCAATGCTCACAGAAATCCAACTTGCAGGTCTCGGCACCTTTCAGCAACCCTTTTTTTTACAAGAGCTTGCAATGATTTCTCCCCTGCATGTCCCAGCCTCATGTGCCACAGCCGGGTTGAATCTTCCTTTTGACTGGTAGAAGCTACCACCTACCCTGTCACTGTACTACCCTTCAAGTAGTACAAGTTGTTCCGGCGATCAGCCTTCAACACCACCATCGAACCCTTTGTCATTTTAAGAACTCCCTCCTTAATAGACACTCCAAGGCCCAATGATTCCAAAGCTCCTATGGAAATCAAGTTCCTCTTCAACTGAGGTACAAACCTCACTTCTTTCAGCTCCCTCACCATCCCATCAAACATTCTGATTTGAATAGTGTCAATACCCTCCATGATGCACGGATGATCGTCGCCCATGACGACCGAACACTCCTTCAGCTTCTCAAAACTGGTAAACCAGTCCCGATTACGGCATACATGATATGTTGCACCTGTATCCAAGATCCACTCGTTTTCACCCGAGTAGCCTATGACGGGAGTAGTAACTGAAAAAGAGAACACTGAAGAATCTGAGTCCGATCCATCTGCCTGTGATTTGCTGCTTGCAGTGTTGATCACTATTGCGAGATTTGCTTCAGACTTTGATTCTTTCTTCTTTCCCTTGAACTTCAGATAGTCCACCTTCCAGTGCCCAATCTCTCTGTAGAAAACGCACTGATTTCTCTTGAGATCCCTGAAGCCCGACCTGGACTTCGATCTTCCTCTAACCTCCTTACCCTTTCTTGATGAACCCCTGCCCCTTACTTCCAGTGCCTCCGCCGATGAGCTTGACTGTGAAGGATGCCTCTCCTTCTTCCTCGTCTCATAACTCGACAGTGCAGACGACACCTCATCATAATCCAAGTTCTGCCTTCCATTGATGAAGGTCAGAGTGAATGTCTCATACTCCTCTGCCGGGAGTGAGTTCAGAAAGATGATCGCCTTATCTTCCTCATCTATAGTGACATCCACGTTTATCAAGTCTGTAAGAAGCTTCGTATATCGGTTGATGTGCTCATTTACTGTGCTCCCCTTCTTCATTCGAAAACTATACAGCTTACTCTTAAGCTGCAACCTGGACTCAACACTCTTAATCAGGTATTTCTTTGCAAGGGTGTCCCACAGCTTCTTTGCCGACGTCTCATGTTGTGCAAGATATTTTATGTCTTGCGACAAACATGAACGTATCAAACCACATGCCGACCTGTTCATCTTCGCCCACTCTTCATCAGTGGTCGTGCTCTTCTTCTTCTCCAATAGAAGAGTGTCCTTGAGATTTGATGCATTCAGCGCATCCATAACCTCGCATCTTCACATACCGAAGTTATTAGTACCATTGAACTTAACAACTTCAATCCTAGGGTGAGAATTTATTGTCTTAACCGATGCAATTTCCTCTGCCATTTAGATTTCTCTGATCCTCTATCTATGCGGAAGAACAATCAACTGGAAATAGATCTCTATTCAGATAAAAAAAAATTAGATTTTTTTTACCTTTCCCTTGAAACCCTAGATCGAGTTTTTCTCTGGATCTACTTCTCCACAGATTCAACGAGCCCTTCTTGCGTCTTCAGAAATCCCAAGCGCAACCTGGAGGCTCTGATACCACTTGTTGAGCCACGACAACAACCCCAAGAGGATCTCACAAATCTCCCAAGCACAAAGAATAATCAAACAGCACAAATAATCACCAGAAGAAAGAACAAACTCAAACACACGATCTAACGAGGTTCGGCCTCTACGCCTACGTCCTCGGGGCAATCCAGAAGAGAGATTAATTACTTTGAGGAAGATTACAATTTGCTAATAGCCTCTTTGAATGCAAGAGAGCTCCAGCAAAAACTTTTTCGCAGGTACACAAACCCTAGAATTAAACAACAGCCTTAAATACACAGATTTTCGAAACAGCAGATTTTCACCCGAACCCGACTGTCGGTCGACCGACCCTTCCACCGGTCGACCGGTCGGTCGACTGGGTGCCCAACAGAGAGTTGGGTACTTACAGTCGGTCGACCGACCGGTCGACCGAGCTTCAACTTGTGCATGTTGTGCACGTCCGGTCGACCGGGCCGGTCGATCGGAGAACCTGTTCTGCTGCTGTTGCTATTTTTCTGCTGCTGTCTCCTTTGCCTTTCGTCGTCGATTTCCTTGGTGATCACCTCGACGACCTCTCGGCTATCTTCCTTGATAATAATCTCTCTTTCCAACAATTAAGTTTCAGATATTAAATCAATATCTTAGTTAGTGTTTAGCTTCAATAAAAAAATTCAAAGTTAAGTTTTGAAACTAGCACATATTGATTTAAGAGCTCAAGCATAAAGAATATAACAAGTACTCAAGAAAGAATTTAGCTCTACATAAATCGTATTTGAATCAAGTCAAGATGAAGAAGAAAATGTTCAAGAGGAGACTTGAGTAACGAGTTTGTAAGTTTATAATTTATGTTAAAAATAAATTTAGTTGTGATTGCTTAAGCTCATACACCTACACATACATCAAAGTTTGCTATTGATTTTTAAGAACAAAAGTTTTGGTGTTTGAATTTCAAGAAGATTGAGTTTAGTAATATCTTATAAAAGATTCTAGACTTTATGTTTTAAACTCATATCTTATGTTTACATAACTTATGTCACGCCTCGCTTCCCAAAATATACAATAGTGGAGATGCGACGAGAGTCGGTGACGCATATATGCGAGAAAAATACTTCACACGTATATACGTTAAGCCTTAATACATGGAATAAATACAATATACAAAAATTTCAGTTTTAACAAGCACAAGTACCTGCAAAAGGGTCATTGATCAGAATAGATATAGAAATAAGAATAAATAAGAAAGCAGGGACAAAAAAATAAAAATATGTACGAATAATAAGGTGACATATTTCTTATTAATATTCCGTGTAATATCAAGTACTACGAAATTTCTGAAGTCCAATCTGAGAAAGTAACCTCAGGGTCATCAAAAACTGACCTAGTGAGTGATAACATGAAGGAAGACAATAACAATATGCTATTATAGTATAAAAATCACGATAATATATAAATATGATTAAATAACAATAATATATTATAATTATAGTAGCATTCGGTGTGTGTGTGTGTGTGTGTGTTACAATTATTATATATGTACTATAACATTACTAATACGTAGCATGTTATAACAGTGTTACCTCTTCAATATTATACAATACATGATTAAAACAATGACTACGTCAATCAGAGAGAGTTTTACATATATACATATATCATTATTCGTTATTTTATATTTATTGTTTAAACTAATAATAATAGTAATATAACGTTATCAATGATTAATATGTACATCTCTACAGAAATAAATAAAACTATCATGTTATAGTGTTTGTGAGTGTACATGAATAGAATGTCTGCATAGAATACATGAAGTGCAAAGTACACATGTATAATAATATGATAATAAACAAGATAATCATGATATTTAATATAATATACACAGACAAGATATCATGCAAGATGTCATACAAGTGATGATCAATAAATTATAATTATATAGAATAACAATCAGTATCACTTGATATTTTAATCAATTTCTTCCAGTGTCCCATACCACTGCAGTCCATATTGGAGCCCGTACTCTAGCCGAACTCATCCGAACATGACATAGGGGTACCATAATCTGAACGAGAGAGTGATCAAATAACAAGCGTTCATATTGTCATCATTGTATATGCTGTTTTATTATGTTAATTGAAAACTCAAAGGTCAAGGAACTCTAATCAGGTGGGTGTACCTCGTACATACCAGGATCACGGCCTTAAACAGTTTCTTGAATGCTGAGACCAATGCCATCCGTTAAGAGGGGAGCAGGAAACATGAAACAAAAAGCTCAATGAGCTGTATACAGTCTGTAGCAGCACTATCATGTTCCCTGTAGTGAGACAAATATGAATCCAAGACGTCTACTTGATAAGACCTAGTCAACCGTCCAGTTCCCCCAACCCTGTGTTATATTTATTATATTTAAACTATACGGTATATCGGGAACAACAACAGTGCTTATGACATGTATCAGAATAATATGATATGCATAGGATAACAGGAGGCATGAGATGCATAAGACGTGAGATTCTAGAAGTGACTCTCATAGATTCAAAAGGTGGCCCCACCACGATGTGGTGTGACACTTTATTCCGTGTGACACTTAGTTTTGGGCATCTTAGGTCTGTTGCTGTTATATCCAAGTAACAAGAATATCATATCGATATCAAGAATACAAAAATAGTCATGTACCGTATTCAAAAAATATTCATGTAACAGTAATACATGAATATTCAAGTAACCATTTAACATGGATACATTAACAATCAGAGCATGCACATATGCGAATCCATGTAACTAGAATGTCATATCAATATCAATGATACATGAAACAGTCATATCATATACTTGGGTGTATCTGTGTAACAGTGATACAAGAATATGAATAATTGTGTCCACGATCATAACATATAGAATTGTGCATACGATATAATAATAATTCATGAAATCAGAAACATATGTTCAGTATGACAGTGTTTGTTCTCATAGGTCAGGTAACAGTGATAGTATCTGGGTGATATTGTCGGTATATCAATATTTGTTATAACGATTTCAATATTATTAACTGATCGATATCACGTATATACAATTATTTATTTTCAAACTCTTTCCAACTATCTTAATAATTATCAATTTATTATTCTGGGATTTCTTTATCAACAGTCTAATACTCACTAAATATTTAAATATTCCATCTATATTTTATATTAAATCAACAATCACAATAAAATATTATTTTATTGAAAATATTTTAAAAGCACTCACATATAATTTTAATTACAGTGATTTACCATTTACATGATTTATTGGATGATAACTACAATTTATTAAATAAATCAATAAATTAGTTAATAAATTAATTTTATTCAACATGATTAAATATAGATTATAAAGGAAAAACACTTTTAATTTTAGTGGTTTACTGGTTACATGATTTATCGAACGATAAATATAATTTAAATAAATTAATTGTATTCATCACATTGAAGTATAAATTATAAAAGAAAGACACTCACATAGTTATCATAGGAATATATCTCATTTTTCTGCGATCGTAATGGCTTGAGAATCGTCCAAATCGGGCTCCGGAGGGTCAAGATATCGCCCTAACACTAAAATTAATAAAAATGGGTTAGTTTGTAATTAATAGGGTCTAAAATGTAAATAGTTTATTTTATTGGGGTTTTATGCAAAATTTACTTTTCCTGCTTTTGAACCGGATTTAATCTGCTAACAGGTCAAGTTCAGATCCAAAAGCCCAGACCCATTAGACTTAAGTGACGAGTTTGGGTTAATTGATTAATGGGTCGGGTTTTGGTTGTTGGGTTTGGTTTTGGACCCAATCATGAGAGAGAGAGAGAGAGAGCAGGGGAGGGGGACAGCGGCGGGCAGGGCTGGCCTTCCTCGCCGGCGGTGGCGACAACCTGGCCAGCCGGCAATGATGGAAGAAAGAGAACAAGAGAAAGAATGTGATGGAGATAAGAAAGGAGAGAAAAGAGAGAGAGAGGAGGAAAAGAAGGAGGGAGAAGAAGGTGACAACTGCTGGTTGCGGTGGAAGAATGTGACGGTGCGACTGGGATGGGTGGCGCGGCCAGGAGGAGGGGAAGATGGAGAAGAAAAAGAGAAAGAAGAAGGAAAAAAAGAAGGAAAGAGAGAGAATGTGATAGAGAGAAAGAAAAGGAGAGGAAGCCGAATGGTAACTTCGGCACAACCAAAAATGTGAGGGGGAGAGAGAGTGAGAAAGAGAGAGACAGTGGAGAGATTAATAGAGAGGGGTGGCGGTGGGTTGAGGCTATGGAGAAGATGAATAGAAGATTGGAGAAGGAAGAGAGATAAAAAGAAAAGAAAATTAGATTTAGAATTTTTATACTATTATTTTATTTGATTAAATTTTTATTAATTTAGATAAGTTTTTAAAAATTCTTCAAAATAGAAAATATTACGCTGAGCAACACTGTGCAATCAGATTCTTGAAATTCAACCCACTTTATTAATTAAAAATCCTGAAGTCGATCAGCGGTACTGGTCGACATCAAATTCAGAAGATTTTTCAAAAGAATTCAGAAAAGTTAGAAAAATTCAAAATATTGGATATTATTGTCTGAAACTGAAACAGGCTCAATTTGACCACCAAAGAGGTCAAATTAAGTATTTTCACCGTATCGAGTACCAGTATTATGATACGTACATTTAGAATCGAGGGTTATACTTCTACCCACCTTACAAAAAATTCCGTCCTCGAAATTTCAATTCAAGTGGGAGAAAAATATTTTAATGATCCTACAACCTTTTGTTTATGAGGCCTACCACGCTTCCGCTGCGCTACTCTGATATTTATAATCGAACTCAGGATTAAGTGACCAGCACAAGAAATCAAAATCATAAGAATGAAATCAAAATGATGAAGTAGTCGTTAAAAATCAGAGTACTCTGGATTAATTGGAATTAGGGAATGTTAGCAATTAAGGAATGAATTTTCAAAGGAACAAGATATTCTTATACTCATAGCTGGAATTGCCAAATCTAGATTCAGATTAGTTCTACTCTGATAACTGGTTGTATTGTTGAAAATAGCCCGAGTATTGATTTAGGTGGTTACCCATATTTGGTGTAAACCTAGGCTCAGATACCAATAAAATTCTGTCACACTCCGCTTCCCAAAATATACAGTAGTAGGGACGCGACGAGAGTCGGCAACGCATATATGTGAGAAAAACACAACACACGTACGTACGCTTAGCCTTAGTACATAAATAGACACAATATTAAAAACTTCAGTTTTAATAAGTACAAAAATTCCTGCAAAAGGATCAGGTGAACCCAGTTATAATTCCGGGTTAAGCCCGTGAGTTAGTCTTGGACTGACTTCTCTTTGTACAACTATGCTAAAAAAAAAAACATAGTTACCATTATTTCTTTCTCAATCCTCCAGTTGAATTTTTCAATTTTTCTAGATAAATCTTACCAATGCCTGGTTAGCAAACATATGGTTATGTAAAATATACAAATCTGTATTCGAGTCCATTCGAGTCAATCGGATCAGGCTATCACAAGAACTATAACCCGGTAGGATTTATTAACGTTTTTCATGTAATCCTGATCAAGGGTTGACTTAGAAATTTAGATCGGGTTCGGGTTTGACCGAGTGGGTTGGTATGACTTAGAAATTTAGATTGGGTTCGGGTTTGACCTATTGGGTTGGGACCCGTTTTTCATTCCTATTTACCTGGAGCTGTACAATTGCATCTCACATCCAGCAGACTAGTAATGAAAATCTTATCTGAAACTCAAACAATAAAATAAATGCAGACAATAAATTGTGCATGAACCAGCTATTTTGCATAGGGACAAGCAACTTAACATCACTGGCTCTGGCTCTCGTCAGTGAAAAGATTTAAGACATGTTTGTTTAGTGAAAAATAGTTTAGAAAGTAATTTTTCTTTAAATTAGGTGAGTTTCTATTTTTCTCAACAAAACTGTTTGTTTGCTGGAAAAAAGTCTCAAAAAAACTTATTTTCTCTCTGATAGTGTTAAAAACAGTCAAAAAACTAACTGATATAAGGTTTAAATTTTTTCAAGAGAGACCTGATAGAAGTGATTTTTCTAGCCAGTTTTCTTACCAAACAGAGCCTTAACAAATTGGATACATTGTTTCTCGGTTTCTTTTGCCCCTAAATGCATACAGATGTTCCTTCAGTCCTTAATACTCTTTCCATTTGAGTAATTCAATCGAACGTAGACGGTTCTTCCCACTTCAAGTTCCCTTCACCTTTGTTGGGCAACCCAAATCGATTAACATATATTCAAAAAAAACATAAACAACACAAGAAATATAACGGAATTTAATGCGAGAGCTGAGCTGGTAACTTTGGAATTTTTCATTACCTAAAATCACAGCTTCTGTTTTGAATCCAAATTTATTTACGTTCTTCCTTCTAAAAACCCCACTGCCCAAAAATACATGCATGCCTAATTTGCAAAATTGCTCCAATTACACATCGTCGGATTTTTGACCAATTTAATCCCATGTTTTACTCATTCTCTTAATTCAATCATATTAATTTCGTTGACAATTCTGGTACAGAGTCTACTGAATCTTCTTGTTTGCTCGCCAAGAATCATGCCTCTTCTCTCGTCTCATTCCACTATAAAAAGCCTGCGGCATTGCAGAGCTTCATGCACTCAGCTCTTCCAATTCACCACACAAACAAAACAAACAATGCGGTCCTTGTTGGAAATAAAATATATTTAATGCGGAATAATGGCCATGAATCAAGAATCATATACATCTCAAGCAATTGAAATTCATGTAAATAACATAATACATGATACATACTGAAGCCATTGATTAGATGAGGTTGAAGAAGACCTTGATTCCTTTGATGAATTGAAGAAGAAGATCCTGCAAACCCTAATGCAAATTGATCCTCTTTTCTCTATCTCCTTTTCTTTCCCAAAACTCTCTGTTCTTTTCTGATGGAGAGACTCCAAATGAGCGTGAGTATTGTTTTCTTTACAGGAGGAAAAAGTGGGTCGCACATTTGCACATAAGTCCCCTTGAAATAAACCTTTCCATCATGGTACCCTTTATATTTCAAGAGACCATATAACTATATAAATGTGACAATAATATGGGCATCCTTAATATCAGTTAACTTTAATAGGAATCCAATGCAAATAATCAAGGTTAAGTGGGCCACCTTTATATGAGATTAACATTCTCCCACTTGGACCACTAACCGATTAGGTTAAAAACTTTAGAAAATAAATAAAAGAAAAGACTCATTTTCAAAACATTTTGACTCCATTGGATTCCATACTGAAAAACTTTGACACGTGCACGAATTTTAAAACAACAATTGATAAGCCCAAATATGAAAAAAACTGTAATACTGCAATTAGCTTGGACCACCAATGCGAGTCATAGCGGTTATACAACATCCACGTCATACTCCCTTCTATGTACCACAACATTGATAACCCTTACTAATTGAGTCCATAACCAAAATGACCCCTGTAATTGTCTTGTAAAGACATTTCCTGTTTAACAAACATCCAAACATAATATGTGCACACATAATTGGATAACAGGAACACAGAAACAAACTTTTATTTGTACAATAATATCAATTACATAAGTACCAAATACACATTTACAGATTGCCCAAAAGACCCATTCTTACAACATGTTCCTTGAATGTCTTTGGAGGCAATCCCTTTGTCATTGGATCAGCAACCATTAAAGTGGTACTTATACTTACAATTGACACCTTTTGTTTCTCAACTCTTTCTCTAACCATCAAGTACTTAAGTTCTATGTGTCTAGAACCATTAGAGTACTTACCATTCTTAGAGAAAAATACGGCTGTTGTATTGTCACAATATATCGTCAGCGGCTTGGCAATAGAGTTAACTACACCAAGTGCTGAGATGAATTCCTTAACCATAATGCATGATTCGAGGCTTCAAAACATGCTATAACTCAGCCTCCATCGTGGATGAAGCAATAATGACTGCTTCACACTCTTCCACGAGATTGCCCCCCTGCTAGCAAGAAAATAAATCCTGAGGTAGACTTCCTGCTATCTGGGCAACCACCAAAATCTGAGTCTGAATAGCCGATCACCTCCAACTGATCTGATCTCCTGTATGTGAGCATATAGTCCTTTGTCCCTTGAAGATACCGCATAACCTTCTTAGCTAATTTCCAGTGCTCCATTCCTGGATTGCTCTGGTATCTTCCCAACATCCCAACAGCAAAGCTGATATCTGGCCTGGTACAAGTGCTTGCATACATCAAGCTCCCAACAGCTGATGCATACGGAACTTTCTGCATTTGACCCTTTTCTAAGTCATTTCTGGGACACTGGCTACTACTTAATCTGTCACCCTTCTGTATGGGTGCAGGACTGACTGAACACATTTCCATATGAAATCTTTCCAAGACTCGATTGACATATCCTTTCTGAGACAATCCTAGCAATCCTCGAGATCTATCCCTGAAGATCTCTATGCCAATAACATAATTTGCCTCACCCATATCAACCATCTGAAAGTTCTTGGTTAGATAACTTTTAGTTTCATACAGCAAACCAAGATCACTACTGGCTAACAAGATGTCATCTACATACAGAACCAAAAAAATAAACTTGCTCCCACTGATCTTTAGATATATACACTGATCAACAGTGTTTTCTGTAAATCCAAAAGAAGTAATGGTATCGTTAAACTTTATATACCATTGCCTGGAAGCTTGTTTAAGTCCATATATAGATTTCTTTAATTTGCAAGCCAAGTGTTCTTGTTCTTTAATTGCGAACCCTTCAGGTTGCTCCATGTAGATATCCTCATCCAAATTTTCATTTAGAAAAGCAGTTTTCACATCCATTTGATGTAACTCCAAATCATAATGAGCTACAAGTGCCATAATGATTCTAAGAGAATCCTTCTTTGATACTGGAGAGAAGGTCTCTGTATAGTCAATGCCTTCTTTCTGAGTGAAACCTTTGGCCACAAGTCTAGCCTTATATCGTTCGATATTGCCTTTAGAGTCGCGCTTGGTCTTAAAGACCCATTTACACCCGACTTTCTTACAGTTATAAGGCAATTCAACGAGATCCCAGACTTGGTTTTGGTCCATAGATTTTAACTCATCTTTCATAGCATCAACCCATTTACTAGAATCATTGCATTCTATGGCTTGTGAAAATGAAACTGGATCTTTATTTATCCCAATATCATAGTCAGATTCCTGTAGATATACCACATAATCATCTGAAATGGCAGATCTTCTTTCCCTTTGAGATCTTCTCAAAGCTGCCGGTTGTGGTGGTTCTACAATATTTTCAATGGGAATATCTTCATGGAGTGGTGAACCAACATTAACTTGTTGTTCTGGAATCTCAACTTGATGATCAAGCTGAGGGACAACAATCTCTCTTGAAGGAAAGTGTATTGGGATATTTACCCTTACCACTTCAAGATCTACCTTTCTTGTTCAGCACTCCCACTAATTTCACCATTTTCCAGGAATCTGGCATTACCAGTTTCAACTATTCTTGTACTATGGTTAGGACAATAAAATTTGTATCCTTAGACTTATCTGGATAACAATGAAATACCCAGATATTGTTTTTAAGTCTAATTTCTTTTCTTGTGGATTATATATTCTAGCCTCTGCTGGATAACCCCAAACATGTAAATGTCTTAAACTGGGTTTCCTACCAGTCCACAACTCAAAAGGAGTTGTTGGGACAGCCTTACTAGGAACCCTGTTTAAGATATACATAGCAGTCTTTAAGGCTTCATTCCACAATGAATTGGGTACATTTGAGAAGCTCATCATGCTCCTAACCATATCCATAAGTGTTCGGTTCCGCCTTTCAGCAACACCGTTCTACTGAGGCGTACCTGGCATTGTGTATTGAGCACAAATACCATGCTTTTCTAGAAATTTGGCAAATGACCAGGATGTTCATCACCTCGATCTGATCTTATGATTTTAACCTTTCTATCTAATTGTCTCTCGACTTCAGTAATGAACACCTCAAGGATGCCAACAGCCTGAGACTTTTCATTAATTAGATACACATAACCATAACGTGACAGATCATCTATAAAGGTAATGAAATATCTCTCTCCAGTAAAACATGGAATGGAGAGTGGTCCGCAAATATCTGTATGAATTATTTCCAGGAGTTCTTTACTTCTTGTGGCACCTTTCTTAGTGTGTTTGGTTTGCTTTCCTTTTATGCAATCCACACACACATCAAAATCAGTGAAGTCTAGGTTATCCAAAATCCCAGTCTTCACTAATCTTATAATTCTATCCCTGGAGATATGCCCCAGTCGCCTATGCCACAAGATTGAGGATTTTTCATTTATTAAGCCACGTTTTATACCAACATTCGAATGCAGAGATAATAAAGATTATGCAAACTCATCATTCAATGAAATTTTATATAAACCATCACATAAAATTCCATGTCCAACCGGAATTGAATTATACATTAAAGAGTTTTTTCCACAACTAAACAAAACAGAATATCCAAAAACATCTAATTTGGATAATGACATTAAGTTTCTTGAAATCGAAGGTACATAAAAAGTATCCTCAAGATCCATCTGATGTCCCGTCTCCAAGAGTAGTCGATAAACACCAACATATTCGACCTCCACTTTGAGACGGTTCCCCATAAAGACGAATCTCTCACTTTCCTTCGGTTTCCTGGTTGTAAGGAATCCCTGCATTGAATTAGTTATATGAGTTGTGGCTCCAGAGTCTATCCACCAAGTATTAGAAGGAACTTCAGCAAGATTTGATTCATAACATACAAAAGAAAGATTTGTACCTTTCTTTTCGAACCAAGCTTTCCTCTTGTTGCAGTCCTTCTTCACATGTCCTTTTCTGTCACAGAAGTAGCATTTGACAGTGAAAGCTTTTCTATGACCTTGGCTACTTTCCCCATGGTCATTTCCTTTCTTTGATGGAAATCTCTTACCTCTTCCATATTTACTTTTCTTATGGATACCTCCTGAAGTTACTGCCAACACTGAGTGCTGTCCTTCTTGCCTCAGTCTCACCTCCTCTTGTACACACATACCAGTTAGTTCATTCAGATTCCACTTATCCTTATGAGTGTTATAGTGGATCTTGAATGCCCCAAACTGAGGAGGAAGTGAGTTGAGGATGAACTGTACCAAGAAGGACTCATCAACTTTCATTCCCAGTGATCCTAGCTTAGCAGCCTTATCAGTCATGTTTAGAATGTGTTGCTGAACTCCTCTATTACCATCATATTTCATGGTGGTAAGTTCAGCCATTAGGGTGCCAGCTAATGACTTATCTGCAGACTTAAAACGGTCTTTAACCGCACTTAATAGTTCAGATGCAATAGTTGTAGGAGGGAGTGAAGTCTTGATGTTATTAGCTATGGTCATCTTTATGAACATAAGACTGAGCCTATTAGACCTTTCCCAAGCTTTGGCATGGCTGACCTGTTCTGCTGTACTCTCAGCAGTTACTTCATCAGGTTTGTCAACTATTAAGGCCATGTCTAGGTCCAAAACACCCAGTGTAAACTGTACATGTTCAAACCACTCTGAAAAGTTGGTACCATCCAAGGCTGGAATGCTAGTGGCATGAGTGTGAAGGGAAGTAGGGACGTTCACTGAAACATAATAGGACAAGCTCACATTAATGCCTCGAATCAATACAAGTTTTAAATTTAATTAAGATGAACTATTGATATCACTTTGATTTCTCCTTTGGGCGAAACCTAAGCATATCTTGTGTTCACTCTTTAGGTGAGAACTTTTATCACCTATGTAGGTCTAATATAATTTATGTCACTTAGTTAGTAAGTCATGTTACCTTTGGGTATCCAATTCCACACCACTAAGTTACATAAATTATACTACCCTACCCCGGTTCATAATTATTTGAAAGAGACTTTCCTTTGGGCCAGTCCCAATCTCCTAACTAGAACCGCCATCGAGAATATTATTGTCTTTAATGTCACTTACATGACAAGTCTTTTATGTAGTTGTATATTCATAAGATTTACTAACCTAGGTCACTTTGGCAACTACTAAATCAATAAGCCTTATGAATACAAAACTAACCAATAATATTCTCTAATCCTTTTATTTGAGTAAAGCCATAATATCTCAATACATTACTTGACCAAGCATCAATCAATACTAACACAATAACTTAAATGTGTAATGTACATTATGATTGATTATTAACAGGTATTAGTCGACTACAAGGAAGGATTAGTCGACTTGGGTCAAGTCCAGTCGACTACACATTTAGGTCTAGTCGACTAGGGCAAAAGAAAGTTAGTCGACTATACCAATATTATTAGTCGACTATATATTTTATTAGTCGACTACACAATTTTATTAGTCGACTCCTGTGGGAAGACAAACTTTCGGTTGAAAATTAGTCGACTTGACAAAATGGTTAGTCGACTATACACTTTACTAGTCGACTAGTCAAAAGTTATAAGTCGACTCCTGAATCCAACAGAAAGTTCTCAACTTTCGGGAAAATAAATTAGTCGACTATAGCCTATTATTAGTCGACTAATAGTCGACGAAACAGTTATTTGAGACAGTTCCTGTTCCGACGATTTTAATCCATAATTATCAAAAATTAGGGTTTTTAATTCCTTGATTTTGATCCCAATTTAATTGCATAATTAGAGGAATATGAACATGATATTGGGGCTATTAAATCCTCTACAATTAAAATGATCAAAAAATGAATCGTTAATCAAAAACCCTAACTTTTCATAATTCCTAAATCCAAGATGTATCGATTCTTTAACCATGGCTCTGATACCAAATGTTGGAAATAAAATATATTTAATGCGGAATAATGGCCATGAATCAAGAATCATATACATCTCAAGCAATTGAAATTCATGTAAATAACATAATACATGATACATACCTGAAGCCATTGATTAGATGAAGGTTGAAGAAGACCTTGATTCCTTTGATGAATTGAAGAAGAAGATCCTGCAAACCCTAATGCAAATTGATCCTCTTTTCTCTATCTCCTTTTCCTTTCCCAAAACTCTCTGTTCTTTTCTGATGGAGAGACTCCAAATGAGCGTGAGTTTTGTTTTCTTTACAGGAGGAGAAAAGTGGGTCGCACATTTGCACATAAGTCCCCTTGAAATAAACCTTTCCATCATGGTACCCTTTATATTTCAAGAGACCATATAACTATATAAATGTGACAATAATATGGGCATCCTTAATATCAGTTAACTTTAATAGGAATCCAATGCAAATAATCAAGGTTAAGTGGGCCACCTTTATATGAGATTAACAGTCCTCTCTCCTCTTCGTCGTCCTTCTCATTGCCTTCTCATCTCCATCTTCAATCTTGTGTCGCAGCGAGTTACAGACCTACATAGTTCACGTTCGCCGCAGCGCCGACGCCATCAATTCCGATGATCTCGAGAGGTGGTACCGCGCCTTCTTGCCTCCCTCCACGGACACCGCCACTGACACCGCCGACTCTCAGGATTCCGACCGCTTGGTCTACTCTTACACCCACGTCTTCAGTGGCTTCGCCGCGAGGCTGACCGAGGAGGAGCTTAAGGAGATGAAGAAGAAAGAAGGGTTCGTCCGAGCGTACCCAAACAAAATTATCCCTCTCCTCACCACCCACACGCCGGACTTCGTTGGGCTCACGGCCCCGGAGGGGTCTGGAACAGCTCCAACCTCGGCAGAGATGTCATCGTTGGCGTGCTCGACTCGGGGATTGTCGCTGGCCATCCTTCGTTCAGTGACGACGGTGTACCGCCAGTTCCCGCTCGGTGGAGGGGCCGGTGCGAGTACGAAGATATCTGCAACAACAAAGTCATTGGTGCCAGGGGATTCAGTAGCTTAGATGGCGGAGGTAACGCATCGACTGAGTCTAGTCCTAAGGACGATGTCGGCCATGGCTCTCACACTGCGAGCACGATTGCTGGTAACTTCGTGAAGAATGTGAATGCGTTTGGGCTCGGCAATGGGACGACTGCTGGTATGGCTCCTCATGCTCACTTGGCCATCTACAAGGTCAGTACCTCGGCCGACATCTTGGCTGGTCTTGATACTGCGGTCTCCGACCGTGTCGACGTACTCTCGCTGTCTCTCGGTGGCTCATCCTCGCCTTACGATAACGACCCGATTGCCATCGGTACCTTCGCGGCCATTCAGAAAGGCATCACTGTCGTCTGTGCGGCGGCAATTTTGGCCCAGGTGAGAGCTCGGTGTTGAACGAGGCTCCGTGGATTCTAACAGTTGCTGCGAGCTCTGTCGACAGGAAATTTAGATCGACGGTGAAGCTCAGCGATGGGAAAGAGTACAACGGCGAAACTCTCTACCACCCCGCCAACTTCAGTTCTCAGTCCTTCCCACTAGTTTATTTGGTCGACTGCTCAGCTGCCGACGACAGCGTCAAGGGCAAGATCGTGTTGTGTGAGCCCGGATGGAACGATCCCGTGGCGGAGTCTGAAGCTATCAAGACCGCTGGCGGCATTGGCATCCTCGCCCTCAATCAGGAAACTGAAGGCTACACCATCTTGGCCAAGGACCTCAAGTTGCCAGGCTCCATCCTCTCGTACGCCGACGGGGAGAAGATTAAGGCGTATTTGGCCTCAACGAAGACCCCGACAGCCTCGATCTCCTTCAGCCGCACGGTTCTTGGTGTGTCTCCGGCCCCGGTGGTCACTTTCTTCTCCTCCCGCGGCCCGAGCCAGCAATCCCCTGGCATCTTGAAGCCGGACGTCTCGGCCCCCGGACTGAACATCATCGCCGCATGGCACACCAAAGTCGACACACAACCTGACGATGCCCCCTTCAACATAATCTCCGGCACGTCAATGGCCACTCCCCACGTCAGTGGCATCGTGGCGCTCATCAAGAGCCTGCACCCGGACTGGTCTCCTGCTGCAATCAAGTCGGCCATAATCACATCCTCCGATGTTGTCGACCGAGATGGGAATCATATCTTGGACGAGCAACACAACAATGCGAGCTTCTTCGCGTCCGGTGCCGGCCATGTTAATCCATCCAAGGCCGCTGAGCCCGGACTGATCTATGACATAGCCGTCGAAGATTACATTGCTTATCTCTGCGGCGTGGTGGGAGATGGCGGTGTTTCTGTTATTGCTCACGCATCGAATATCAGCTGCTCGGATATCAAGCAGATCAAAGACTCGGAGCTGAACTATCCAACCATAACGCTGTCTTCCTCTTCTGGAGCTCTGACAGTGAACCGCACCGTGACCAATGTCGGGGTTGCGACAGCCAAGTACACCGTCGAGGTTGATGTGCCCACTGGCGTTACAGTGACGGTGAAGCCTGAGACGCTGCAGTTCTCGAAAGTGAACGAGAAGCAGACGTTCTCTGTTACTGTGACGGCGAGCGGTGCCGCCGAAGGGAACTTGAAGTGGGTATCGGGCAAGACTGTTGTTAGGAGCGCTCTGGTCATCACTGCATGAGGTTTCGGTGATCTCGGAGCAAGCTAGGTGATCGGTTGTTGATGTATGTTGTAGTTGGAATGTTACAGTGATTGATGTTAAATAAGTTTTTTTTTTTTTTTGACCTTTCTCAATCAAGTATCGGTTGTTATTATGAAAATCGTGCCTCTGATTTTGCTCGATTGCATGATTAATTGAATAGTTTACTAGTCTATATTAATTTATTGGTACAAAAATTGAGTAAATAAATAAGTATATATTATTTTAATTAGAAATTCTACAGTGAATAAAGTTTGGAAGACTTAAAAAATAATCTTATATAAAGTTTTTCTATAAAAACACATCTAATAGTGGAGAATGTATTTACTTGTTGAAAAAAAATAATTTTATCTTTCGCAATGTGGGCTTACGGTGTGTGTGTGTGTGTGTATATATATATATATTTTTTTTTTTGTTAGAAGAAGAAAACTAAGCAGGTTTTCTCACAGTGCCACTGTCTTGCTGTCCAATCTGACGAGATCATACTACTCCTCATAACACTCTGTGAGATCCTCTAGGTCATGAACTCAGCTGGGAGCCTTTATGAAGAATGTGTGGCACCTTATAATAACAAGGCCGGGAGCTAAAGGGTTCGTTCTCTTATAAGAGGTTTAGGGACTTTAAAGTTTTATATTCTTAAAATTTAACATCTTATCTACGTGTCAACGCGAGATTCACCATCTTACAGTGTGTGTATGTGGCTCACACAGGTGAACCAAATCTGAGGTAAAAGAGGGACTTCAATCCACTTGGGGCGGGCCCAGTTTGTAACACCCCGATCATAAAATCCTAATATTGGATAAAGATGATTAGACAAAAAATTTTTTTGAGACGATGATTGAATGTGTTTTTGTGTAAAATGGGAGTTTTATTATAATTTAATTATTTTAAGTTTGATTATGGGGGAATATGAAGTGAAACAAATATTGAATAAATTCAATATATAGGTGTATGAATATTTTGGCATGTATATATGGGTATAGAATATATGTGTATATATAAGTATATATACATTACATGGATGTGATGGTATATTGTGTAAATACAAGATAATGCAAGTAAATACCAAGAAAATACTAAATAATATATTCCTAATAGTTAGTGGGAGAGGGTAGGTGTGCATGGCATGAGTTGATGAAGGGCTAAGATTTCCCTAGAAATTTGTGTGTATAGGTGGCATGATGAGATGAGAGAGAGATTGTGAGTGTGCATAATAATAAAAATTGAGTGGGGGTTTTGTGTAAAAGAAAGAGAGAAATGAATCTCACGTTCATCTCCCTCAACCCCAAAAGAAAACCCTAGATTCATCTCTCAAGTTCCCTCTCCTCTTCCTCTCTTCCTCCCCCAACCCTTCTCTCTCTCTCACAGGCGGACCACGGCCGGAGGGCCGGGCGCGGCCTGGCGGGGCCGGGGCCGCGGCCGGGCGGCGGCCAGAGCCGCGGCGACACCGGCGACACTCACGGCGATGGTGGCAGCAGGTCTTCTTATGGATCTATAGTTGAGGGGAGTTATCTTGAATCCCTTTCTTTCTTGCCTTGTTGAATTCTGAAATTTTATTGAATTAGTAGAGAATTTCTCTCATACCAAGTGTATATCTAGATGCCACTAATGGGTAGGAAATGGGGAAGTCTATATTACTTTAGGTTGAGGAATTTAAGGCCATGTTCTTGTTCCCTCATGTTGTCAAACTAGAGTTAGATGAATTGATGACTTGATTAAGGAAAAGGAGGTGAGGTGGGGGACCTTCCGTTGATCTATTTTATTTTGAAACCCTAAGGATATTTCATGAAGTCCTTAACCATGAGATGGTATGATTTTGGGCTTGATATTAATGGGTTAATTCGATTGTACTTATAAATTAATGGAAGGTGAAAGATTACTATAGTATTGATAATGTAGTGAAGGAGATCTTAACTTAGCCAAGCTTATCTTGTTTAAAATTTTCAAATTCAGAGAAATTCTATGGCACATATAATGATCAATACATGTCATCTAAGGGAGTCCCCAATCTATGATTCCCTCATATTTTCTTTTAAAGTTTCTGAATAAAATAATTATTTTGAGTGAATAGAGAATATCCCTTATAGGTGCAGGAATCTGTTCAGGATCATAATCTGTAAATTCAGGCTCAGATCATCAGTATGTTGGGGTCTAATGGTATCATATTATATACCATTGGAAATATATCGAGTCTACTTTCTAACGGTTCATATCATGCCCTCATCGGATATCTGTAACTTAAGTTATGACTGAAACAATGAATGTTGGTCGAACTGTCATGCTGCAGAATTCAGCACAGCTGATAAGTTTCTGAATTCCTGGAGCAGTTTGGTTAATTAAAACCTATCATGTAATAGGTCATTGGAAAGGTAGTGGAGTCTAGTTTCTAATAAATCTTTCCTCGTTCTATTCCAATACGTAGAATGAAAGTTATTATAAAAACTCCATTGGTTATCCGGAAAGATCGAGCCATAAAAAAAAATGTGTCAAACAATAAGTTCATGACTGGTGGTCACTGCAAAATCAAACTACTTGTAGTATGTGATATATTGTCTAGGAGATAGATATAGAGCTATACGAGTCCACCTCCCAGCGGTTTATTTCACATTCCGGTTGGATGTAGGTGATAGAGGTTTGTCGAAACACCACGAGCAAATCGAGGGATTTTTGTCAGAGTTGGAAGGTGGTTGTAGAAAGAATGATTCTTGTTGATATAGTAAAGGCTCTACAAACCCTTAACGTGTAGGGATTGAACTTCAAGCTCATTAATGCACAAAGCTAAATTGTGTCCCTTTTATAATTAAAATATAATTAAAAGAGAAATTTGGAGAACACGGAAGTCTCCCAATTAAACTTAAGCCCTCCTTTCATTAAAATTTTGTATACAAAGAAGATGAGATTTTACTCCTAACGTCTACACCTGTAATGTTTTGGTTGATATTCTAAGAAAGTCTAAGAGGTAGAAGAGCTGATAAAATCTCATGACCTTGTAACAAAAGATTTAATTATGTTATATCCGAAAGTTTGAAATCAGCAAATATGAGTCATGAAAATCTCAAAGGATATCTTGACCCTGTAAGGAAGAGATAGTACGTTGGAACTCTCCTTTTAGGCCCTTTGAACTATATTGCAGTAGTGTTGTATGCATCATATGTCTTGGTAAGCGAAATACTCAAGTGACTCCTATAACACCACTATTTTTCCCTCCTAAATCGAGACTTGTGTATTTAAATCCACAAGTAATATACCTTTAAATGTGAGTACGGTAGGTGAAGCGTGAAAAGAATATAACTCCAACTGTAGGAAAACTTCTATAATGAAATGATTCCATGGCTATTCCATGAGTGGGAAGGGCCTGAATTGTACATAGAGTAGTTGAGAAATTTGTCAAAGACTGAGTTATCCATGTCGCAAAGAAATGATATGGTTCTCACAGGCAGGATGGAAAGTTTTGGTGATGGTTCATTTAGTGAATAATCAAGTCAGCTCTATAAACGATTGAAGGCTGTAAGATACAAATTGAGTTTAAGAGTCAGTAATCATCTTTGACTATGAATACAACCATTAGAAATTAAGAAAGATAAAGCAAAATTTCAATCGATAGTGAGGCGCATACCAGTTAATCTTGTATATGCTAACTTGATTAAGCACCCTCATACTCTGACTCCGAACATCTAAGCATCTTTCCAATTTACATGTGAAGAGGGGTAATTAATTAAGTGCAAGAATAAGAAGAAGATATGATGGCATAGTTAGTAAAAAAAACTATACAAGTGTATAAGCAAAATTTAAAGCCCAAGATGTGCTAACTGGAAGTGACTATGGTCAAGTGGATTAACCAACTCTACTAGTTAAATAATCGGATGTATGAAGGGTGGAGTATAACTAACTACAAGACTTACTAGTACAAATTAAGAATATATGTATTAAAAGTGTAATCAATGGTTTAGACAAAACATTGAACGGTTGACATTGAAAATATTTTGTGTGTAAAACGATTGTTGCATATGAATGATACTGAAGTATGAATGCGATTAAGTGTAACATGAGGTATACAGTTATACATACTCATACACATACACCTCTATCTGGATACGCAGTTGTTGATAATATGAATGAGAACTCAATTTACATGAATGAGATACGTAGGTCACTTTACTGTTGCCTTACAACTCATGTGTGATTGTATAACCAGTAAACCAGGTACATCTTATTGATAATAGAAGTACTAAATAGGAAGGTGAAATGTAACTTATGTTGCATACACATATACAATGAATTACATATATTCCCCTGTGATAGAAGTGATAAGCTGAGAATCGAACTATAATAAATGGTCAGATTGTTGTAATATGATGAAGTGATTGTTATCTGAGTGTATGTATACACATGCAGTGAACCACATGAAGTTCTTCAGTAATAGAACTGATGAGCTGCAAAGCAAACCATAGTGTTTAATGATATTCATATTGTTACTACACTGGTTGTTATCTGTATGTAAATATAAGTATGTCTTTCGCTTTCTTGCTCATTGGAGGAAGGGGCCGGGCGGGAGCCGGTAGGAGGGGGAAGACGGTGTTATTGCATTATATACGTTCATATATCCAGAGGAAGGGACCCGTATTGCACGGGCGGGGTGCGAAGACGGTGCTATATATCATATTGGGAGGAAGGGACCCGTATTGCACGGGCGGAGTGCGAAGACGGTGCTATGATATACATATATTTACATCTTTACAAATGATTGAGAATGAATGACTATGCGTGATACATATGTGTGTGTGACACTAGAAGTATGTTGGATCGTATGTGATAATGAAAACATCAGAATACAGATTTAGCTGATTGAAATGAAATACTGTAAATTGTGTGAAAGTGTACAGGTTAATCCATGCATTACTTAGAGTGTGATGTGATATTGTATTATGAGAAATATGATATGATTATATGTTATACAAGTATGTTTTGTGATGCATGTGTTATCTGAACGCATGCACTATATATAGATGGTGCGTGTGTGATTGGCGTGTCCGTGCTTGATATCTGAAATACGTATGTGACACATACTATGAATGCATAAGAAGAATTTTGATAATAAACTAAAATCACCGAGTTATTATTTTACAGAGCTTATAGACCTTGTAGCGTGTGGCATAGAGTACAGAGAGAATATCATATGAAATGTAGGACCAAAGAGTCGGACCGTCCCCAAAGATTTTTGGAGCCCAATTGTTTCATCATATGTTATGATTCTCTGTTTCTCTTATTCATCCAGATTTACTCTATTACTCAAAAAATCATACTTATTATTGATTATATTCATCATCCTCTGATTTTCTTCTTTATCTCCTCACTGAGTTGTTGAGCTCACCCCCCGACAGATTATTGTATTTTCAGGTCATGGTGAGGCGAAGACTCAATGTAAGCTTTCAAGCGCCTTGTTGGAAATCCTGTTACATAGAGAAGTTTTAGAGTAGTACTTGGTGTGATTGTAATTTAGTTCTTATTGTATATGTTCATTATCCTATTTGACGTGTACTGATAGCAAGTGTTAGTGTTGAATAGATGGATAGTCTGAATCCATGTATTGTATGGAGATATGAGTTTGGTCATAATTATGATGAGTTGGAGTTAAAGATGGTTTGGCATTATTATGTTGATGCCGAGAGGGGTGCTCTCGAGTACTTAATTATTGAGTTTTCATATAAGGAGGCTGTGTGAGCTAATTTATACTTATGATTGCGTGGGTGATTGTTGAGTTGGTTTATATGCTTGGATTGAGGATAAGTAGGCCGTGTTGGCCGAAATTATTGTGATTGTACGCGCCGGAAAGAAATAGATAGATATGGGTGTAAAGATTTCCTTGAATCAAATGAAACTATTACAACCAGACTTTTCCTTCCAGTTACAAGGGAGGGAGGATGTTGAATCTTGAATCCCCCCTTTGTTTAATGCTGGGTTCTTCGTGTGGCGGTGGAGAGTGAGTCTTGTTCTCCGTTGACCGGATGACCGTCGGGACCTTCAGGGGATCTTCTCTTCGGCCGGTAGAAAGAGTGACACAGCTCTGTCTACCAAAACTCTAAAGAGAAGGTAGGCGAAAGCTAGCTCGTACGCAGCGAACTTGCTGAAGAGTTGATCTGCTTCTTTTCTCTCTGTGTCGCCCTCTGTCTCTCTTCGTCCGATTGATTCTCTGATCTCCTCCCTCCGTCTGATTGCCGATCGCCTTGACCTCATAGCAAACGGGGCTATTTATAGAGGTCCCAGGGGTGAACGTGCCCCCTAAAAATGCTCCACAATGAGGGCCAACTTCCCCGCTACATGAGCGGTAACTAACCCACGTGCCCACTAAAGACACGCCACGATGGGGGCTGATTTCCCTTACGTGTAGGCAGTGATTGGTCCCTTAACCAAGGCGGTTATAACTGAGACGCGGGTTTTAGACCTTTGCGTCTTGATGCTGAGACGCGGGTGTCAGGCCGACGCGCCTTGATGCTGAGACGCGGGTGTCGAGCCAACGCGCCTTGATGCTGAGACGCGGGTGTCGAGTCAACACGCCTTGATGCTGAGACGCGGGTGATAGTCCCTCGCGTCTAGAGCTTGAAACTTTACTTTTCAATGGCTTGTCCTCCAGTAACTTTTGGACAGCCTACAGAACCCCCTCCAAAGTTTTCGATATTCCGCAGTTAACTGGGACGGATTTCGAAATACTTTGGATTTTAGCCATATTTGCTTTCATGACTGGACTGTTAGTGCTCCGGGTTTGATTTTATCTGGAGTTGGTCTTCGTGAGTGTACTGTTTGAACTTTTTGAAGTCACCAGAGTTGATCATGTTGAGTGTCTAGATGCACAGTCTAAACCTCCCCGATTGCTTTTAGTCTGTCACGGGTGTGCTTTAAGCCAAGAGTGGTTGGTCTTCTGCTGTGCCAGTGTACTGTTGAACTGATTTGCAGAAGCAGGAGGCCGAACGCAGGTTCCTTTTGAAAAGCAGAGATAGTACTGCTTTAAAGACGCGACTTCCATAGGGTGCATCTTTTGGTAATGGAAACGCGACTGATCTTCCATAAGGCAGACGCGATGTTAGGCCCGCTGGGTCGGACGCGGACTTCATAGAGAGACGCGACCTTCCGAATGCATTTATGGAGATGCTGACGGGGCATGTCCATCGAAGAGGTGCGTCCCTTGGGTGCGAATCTGTGCCGTGTCATGATTACGCCGCCAGCTGGCCAGGGGAACCGGCAGGATTTCACCTTTTGGCGCGCGGACTTCCCGGTTCATTAACTGAACCGCGCCACGTGTCAAATGATGACTCGCTGCGGAGTCGTGACGCATGATCTTCGCGATGATTTGTTCCACGCGTCATGCGATGATTCGCTGCAGCTTTTATCGGGCCACACGCCGCGTATCTTCGCGAATCCTTGTGCCTATAAAAGGCAACAGTCAGAGAGACATCTTTTCTTCTCCGAACGCACTTGCTCAAGAAAGAGAGTTCTCTTCTTCCTCTGTTGAACTGTTCATCTCCATTACTGGACTTTTGAACTATTCATCTCCATTTACTGAAATTAAAGATGGCACCCAGACCAAGCCAACCGCCTCTTCTTCACGGGCGACTGTCGCCGAGGTCCGGAGGGGCGCTTCCTCTGCGCAGGATGTCGCTTTCCCAGGTATAATGCCTTTTAGGCGTGGATTTCGCCATTAATAGAAGCTCATAGAACCCTAAGAATCCTTAACACAAAATATAACTCGTGTTTGATTCTCAGACGCGGTCTCAGACGCAGTCTTTGAGTTGATAACCGAGGCGCGGGTTTGGACCCTCGCGCCATTGGGTCCTGCATTTCGGATTCTTCACTTAGAATATTTCTAATTGTGAAGGGTTCAGACGCGGACTTGGTTTGCAGAACGCGGATTTGATCCTTGCGTTCTGTTTCATCAGCTGCCGAGTTTGATGAATCTGGCACCTGAGTCCAAGCACTTAGAAATCTGGGGGTGTGAAAGGAAGGGAGTTACCCTCCTTAACTTCTGGCGGTTGTGGCGATGGAAGGGTTAAGGTGGATAACTCCCTTCTTTTCGCACCCCAGAAGTGACATCAAGGACATTCCATGACCTTCTGGTGGTGGAGACGCGGATCCTGCAGGTCTGGACGCGGGTTTGATAATTCCTGCGTCCAGTATCTCTTCTGCGTTTGGACTCGGTTTCGCAGGTCTGGACGCGGATTTGATAATTCCTGCGTCCAGTATCTCTTCTGCGTCTGGGTTATGAACACTTAGCATTTTTTTTTTGCTTCTAATAAAGTATCTAACTAAGTGTTCTTTTCTTTTGCAGTGCCCCATCCTTCTGCCTCACTCGCCAAGACGCGCCACTTTGGACATGTAGGTGGTGCTGACCGGGACTTGACCTTTGTGCTACGAAGGACTGTCCCTGTGACTGCTGACCAGTCGCAGGATCGCAGGGAGAGGCTCTCTAATGTTGACATGAGAACTCTTCGGGTACTTATGACCGATGCAGCATTCACAACGGATGCTCACGTCAAGCTGGAGAAGCCTGCCTTCTTCTTCGGAGATCGTATCAACGATGGCGGCTATCGTGTGTATGACGGAACTTATAAATGGCTCCGTCAGATAAAGGGTGGAAGATTCTTTCTTCCGGACATGGAGAGGATGTTCCCGCTGTCCTACTTCCAGCACATGTCCGTCCCTCGGATGATGGAATGGGACATTTCTCGATATGTCCCTGAGATTACTCTCGGTGATTGAGTTCCCATAAAGTACACCGTCATGATAGCCATGACAGGTCGGTTCTCGGCTTATTCCCTGGGTCGCGCAAGTCTGAGGTTCCGGTTGGAGAGATACCACAACTTGGCACTACCTTCCTCAACGCGTTCATGGAAGCGGAGGGTGATTATCCGGTCGGGTTCCGTTCGCCCAGGTGGGTCCATTCCACGGAGAACTACTGGTGGGGCAGGATGGTGGGTTTCGTCCTCACCGATCTTGGGGATCTGCTAAAGCGTGTGGGACTGTACCCGGCGGTCAGGGCCGTACAGTGGGGTATCCCACCAGGCTCTCATAACTTTTTCGGGATCCTGGAGCGCTACAATCCTCTGACGGGGACATTCTTTACCCCGGTCGGAGAGATGGGCCTTGCACTACACGAGCTACATGAGGTCTCGGGGCTGGCAACAGGGGACATTCCCTATGAGGAATATGTCCCGACCACTGAGGAGCTCCACCTCTTGAAGAAAGAGTTTCCTCGGGTGTACGAGACTTACTGGGAAGTGATGTGTCACTTCCACATTTGCGGTCAGATAACCGCCTGGAGGTCGCAGGGAGTCAAGCAACTGTCTTGGGCCAGTTACTTATTCAACGATGTCAATAATAAAGACAATCCGATAACCCGACTGGCTCCCAGTTCCGACAGTGAGATTGAAGACAGGATCGACAAGGCTTCTGAAGGCTTCTACACCACGGTTTCGAACGAGGACGGTTTCGACCCTGACCTGGTTTTTGAAAGCTTCCACCATCAAGCCCGGACCCCTATCTCCGATAGGGCACTGTTGGCGGGCTTCTTGATGCTGTGGCTGAAGCGTTGTGTGGTGCCCACGCTGCCACATGAAGCTATTGTTGCTGACGTGGTGTACCCGGCGGTGCTCCTGGCTCATGGCAACCCTATAGCCCTTCTCCCGGCCGTGGCGGCTGGCATTCAGAGCGGGTTGCGGGCGCTAACCAAGAGTTTCTGCGAGGCGCCGAAAACTGTCGACTCCCATGGCAAGCCGTATGTTGACTCAGAGGGGAATCCGACGGTGAAGCGCCCCAACCCTCAGATCGAGCTGCCTTATACGTACCTCATGGCTTGGTACGTGATGCATTGCCCTTCTCTGATGACGGCGGTGCGTTGGAGGGAGAGTTCCGTCCCTTTTGTACAGCGGTTGGAGGATTCGAGCTGGCGTGATCTTTATATATATTACGTCCGGAAGCGACTTTCAGATTCTGCGAATTACCAGCTCAATCGCTGCTTCCCCGAGATCTCTGGTGCATTTTTCGGGGATCTATTTACTGATTCCGCGGGCCAGATGGCTTCACGAGGTTGTCCGCGGGAGTCTTCTGGTGGTTGATCAATATTCGGCCCGGATATGTGCTTTTCCGGCAAGGGACTTCATGCACCATCGAGCCGTACATGCCGAATCGTTTCGCTCGACAGTTCGGCTACGATCAACTCTACGTCGGGAATCCCAATGCTCGACTCGCCTTCGAAGGGAACTTGTTCGAAGGTGCTCGGGCTTGGTACTACAGTGTGACCGGAGGGACGGGAGCAACTTTCCGTCTACCTATCGAGGGGTCCAAGTGCTGTATGAGCTTCAGGTTCTGCACTTGGTATTTCCAAGCCATCCAGACATCAGACTTTGTTCCGGCGTCTTCATGTATTGAGAGCATCAATGTAAATCTCGAGGCAAGGTCAGAGTCTGGTAAACACTCGAAACTCACCGACCAGTACCTGAAGGCCCAGAAGGAGGTCGGGAGAAGATCGGGAAGGGAGCCACGAGCAATAAAGGCGAAGCCGCGACCAACAAGGGAGGAGCCGCAAGCAGCAAGGGCGAAGCCACGAGCAACAAAGACTCGACAGGCGGTAAGCAAGCGTCGTCAACGCTCTGCTTCAACTGCTGAACCTGCTCCCAAGAAGGTTCGGAGAGACTTGACAACCGAAGTCTCCCGATCCGAAGACATCCCTGCTGTCGTTGAGGTACCGAGGGAAGAAGATATAGCTGAAGAGGATGTTCATTTAGTCCGTGCCCCTAGGTCGAGCAGCAGAGACCGTAGGTCTGCGGAGGAAGGGGAGCTCGTTGACAGAGCCACCACTGCTGACGAGGATGAGCAGCTAGAGGTCGATATCATGAGTGGAGGAGATGTCAATATTCCGGGATTTCAGTTCAACCCGGGTTTTTACTTGCTCATGAAGGGAGAGATGAGGCACAGCAACCTGGGTCGCCTTGTGTCTTCATCTCCAGTCCTCGGGCAGTTGACCCCAGTCCTACCACTGGGTAATTGGTGGCAAGGCTCCGGCTGCAGAAGTCTCACGCGTGGCGCTATCGTCTTCCTCACTCTCAGGGGAAAGCGATTTTGAAGACGAGGTCGACTACGGCGATGAACTCACTCTTCCTGATCTGAGTAAGTTCTCCCACATCTCAGAGGAAGAAATATACGAGGGTGAGCCATCAACGGTATCACAGCTGGCGATTATTCCCGCTGAAGGTACTCTTTTCACCTTTTGACCTAATTTCCCTTTTCATTTTGAAAGAGGATGTTTTAACATTCTTCTTTTATGCTGCAGGTTGGCCGGGGACATTGAAGCTGTAATCTCCTCGCATATCGAGGAGACGGTAAAAGAGCTGACCCAGTCCGAAGGAGTCGAGGCTTCAGTTGCCGAGATAACTCCAGAGAGGGCAACTACTGAAATTGGGGAGCCTTCCATTTTGCCGGAAGAGGAGGCAACCCCTAAGGCTGGGGAAGAACCCACTCTGCAGGGTGAAGAGGTTACTATTGAAGCCAGGGAGACTTCCACTCCGCAGGATTCGCCCAAGGATTCGACATCTCTGGACCTCCCAGATGGTAAGGAAGTTCTGATATTTTAAATGTTTCGCTTTTCTCCTTTGTGGCTAATATCGCGATAACTTGCAGAGGGAACTGAGGGGGCTCAGGTGGATAGTCCGACGGTCGGTACCCTTCCAAAAGGCCACACAGCTCAGGTCTCGGTTGAAGCTTCTGAGGAGGTTGCGCTTACTACTCCATCATTAGCTGTGGAGGTTCCTGCAGAGATAACACCTCCGGAAGCGCCAGTGGCCAGTCTCGCTCTTGCCGTATCGACGGTCAGCACGACTCTCGCGCAAAAAGAGCCGGCTTGCACCCCTTTCCTCATGATAGAAAGGGGGTCGGGGAGTACCTCGGGTGATGATACCATGGATTTCCTGACATGCAAAACGGTGCAGCAGTTCCTTGACGCGATGCGATCGTGCATCGATTTTATCCTGTCTGGGCGTAGCTCTTTTGACTTTGCCCGGACGTTTCTTGGAAACATGGCCGGTAACATCGAATTAACCGGAGGCTCCTTGCTTGCCAAGTCGTGTCTGCTGTTGGTGGAGCGATTGGGAAGTGACCTGAAAGAGCTGAAGTCTTTGGACAATGCTAGTTCTTCTCAAGAAGCCCAGGTCATCTTGACTAGGCTCCTAGCCACCCAGGAACAAGAGCAACAGGAGGTGGAAGCACAAGTTGCTGAAGAGGTCCGCAATCTCGAGCGTTCCCAAGCTGAATGTCAGAAACTGGCTGACGATTCAATGGAATCCGAGTTCATCCGACAAAACGCAGAGCTCGCCATTACCAATGCTCGGTCTGCCATCGCTAAGGCGGAAGCCATGATCGCGGATAATGAGAGGACGCTTGCCACCGTCCGGAAGAGGCTGGAGGAGCAACAAGCTGCGAAGGCACGAGCTGAAGAAAGCCAGACCATTCATTCCTCCAGGTTAGAATCTCTGCGAGCACAGCTGGCTGCAAAACCCTTTTTATCTGAAGAGGAGCTGCGGGTCCAAGCCATGATGGAGGCTGAGAAGGCACGTCAGCACGAGATGCATCGTCTCAGGGAGCGTATCCGTTCTTTGCCGGATCAAGACTTTTAGCCTTTTCCCCTTTTTTGTAAAGAAGAGGACACTCTATTAGAGTGTTTGCATCCACTTTTACTATTTTCGATATAATAAAAGTTTTTGAAGTTTTTGTTCCATCTTCTTTGTTTAGCTGTGGATGAATTCAACTCCCTGATCACTGGCTGTGAATACTGAACTTAGGTAAGACTAAGTTCTTTCAATGAGACGCGGCGTCGACTCTAAGTCTTCTTGATGAGACGCGACATTGATCCATAGAGTGAGACGCGGTCATCCGTCCATAGGAGCTTAGATAGAACTAAGTCCTTTTGATGAGACGCGGCGTCAATCACAGGGTGAGACGCGGTCATCATTCCATAGAGTGAGACGCGGTCATCCGTCCATAGGAGCTTAGATAGAACTAAGTCCTTTTGATGAGACGCAGCGTCAATCACAGAGTGAAACGCGAATTTGTCTTGCTGAGAAAGACGCAGATAGAGCAGACGCGAGGGACGCAGCATTGTTTGCTGAAGGGACGCGACGCAGACATTCTTCTGGAACGCGGGTGGATGTCTTTCAATCTGAGAAAGGAGACGCGGTTCTTTGGGCGCGACTTTCCTATCTGCGTTTAATGCAGCCTGACTTAAAAGATTTTAGGAGATCTTTAAACGTCAAATCTTCACTGACGATTGGGAAACCGGATCATCCGTTGTTCTCCAAGGCAGTTGTCCACGCGTCGATTTTTCATTGGACTTGGGCGTTAATGCCTTTTAATGCAAAACCGGCGCTGATGGTTTGAGATCAGCGCCTGCGACGCTTCCCGAAGCGACGTTCCACGCGTCAGCCTCCCATTGGGCTTTGACGGTCGTGCGGTCATTAAGGCCGGCGGTTTTAATTAATGAACCATTAATGACCGTTATCAGGGGTTGCCTATAAATAGGACTCACCCCCTCTCTTTAACAGCGGCTTCTTAGACCGTGCTCTGTTTGAGAGCGAGTACTCTGAGGGACTCTGCCTTCTCCTTTTCTGAAAGATTCCATCTTCTCCTTCAAGGACCCTATCAAAGGTTTGCCTCCATGGATGAAGGTGCCTCTGTGGATGAAGATGACCCAGAGCTTTCATGCTTCTGTTTGGTCTCTTCAAACGGAAGCGTCTCTTTGATCGCCTTTCATGTCTCTGTTCTGATGCAGAGAAATCTGCTCTTGATGGAGGCCCCTGCGGGTATGCCATTCCGACCCGCCATGATGTCTTTAGTCCACCCAAACTTGCACTTTGGCATCTCCTGAAGAGATTGTCATCTGGAATTTTCTCATGAAGTCTGAGTTGGTGCATTTCTTCTGAAATTTGCGCCGCCAACTTCTCTCAGGACGCGAGTGTTGAAATCCTTGGCACTTGGCGCGGGCTTTGCTCATGAAGCTCGCGTTTTAAGGCCATTGACTTGGATGAATTCCAAATTGGGCTGAAATTTTCAGACCCGAATCTTGCAACTCCTGTTTATTCAACAGAGAGATGGCAGTTTTCGGCGTTTGAAGTTTTTCGCGTCTTGTGCTTTTAGGCGCGGGCGTAAGATGAGGCTGCGTTTGAATCCTGTGTGTTCCACAGTTCTGATTCGCGTCTGTCTCTGTTGGCGCGGTATTTTAATTGACTGCGTGGGCTCATTCCCGCGTCTGCAGCCTTTGACAATAGCCGCGTCTGTCACTTAGTTTTCTTTTGTTGAAGTACACTAAGTTCCAGATTTTCTAACCCCTTGTTTATTCTTTATAGGTAGGCTTGATTGTCCTTTTTCAGGTTCGCTGGCCCCTGGAAGAATATCTCAGCCGCGGACTTGTTCGATGTTCGTCCACAAGGGAATATATTATGGTCCTCGTCGTCCACAAGGGAATATATTATATCCCTGACGAGGACTCGACCCTCGCCAAGGTCTCTTCAGATCCACTGCACCAGTCATGCCTGCTGGCAAGAGATGGTCAGGGTAAGTATGGCGGCGAGGGGGCTACGGTGGATACGGTGGCAGGTAGGATCCTCTTCCTCTCCCATCCCAGAAGTAACATCGAGGACTCCTCATGTCTGCTGGATGGTCTGCTGGGGAAAGAGATGTTCATGAACGAAGGGTTGCAGGACTTTCTGCTGCCACCAGACCTCAAGAACACCATTGCTCTTAGCTTAGTCAGCTAGGGCTCTTTCGATGTTTACATCATGCATCGTGGTGTAACCAGCTTCTATTGTAGCCACAAAACATCGCGCACTTGGAATCAGACGCGGCTTTAAGGAGTGAGTGCTACCTCTGAGAGAGAGAGGGACTTCTTTGTACTCCTTAATTGTAACACTCAATCTTATTGTATAAGAGAGCGTTTTTACTGTAACACTCCATCTTATTGTATAAGAGAGCGTTTTGTATCACTTTCATATGTTTTGAAATAAATAAAAGTGACACTTTTCTTTTTACCTGTAACGCCCCGATCCCACGGGTACGGGGACGTCACTGCGACGTACATACGCAGGTCAGAAGTACCCTCACGTATATACGCTAAGCATCAGTACAAGCAAGAATCAGAGTACGACAAACGTAGCGTCCATTCATATGCCAACATAAGAAGTACAAAGTACAAGGTTTTCACAGGATGTGACATACTATTACATATCACATGCATCATATATCACAGCCAAGCACAAAAGTATGATTTACAATATGATTACAAGATGCTCACGAGCTGAAGGAAGGTCCCGCGAGCTAAAAAGGAAAGTCTGGCACAACAGAAACCGAGACTAGTCAGCCTGCTCGGAAAGGAAAGCTTGATCTTCCACAGAAGGCTCCACCTCAATCCAAGGTCCGGAACCTGAACATACAAATTCAAGGGAGTCAGGACCTCCCAAACAAATGATCAGGTTACAGCCGAGCGGCATAAGAAATAAGAGTACGAGAGTTGATACAGTATTATGAATAATCAGCCAGCAAGTAAAGGAAGCACAACACGTCATAACGGGAAGGCATTGTATAAGCTTAAGTTACGGCCTCATGAGACTAGTACCTCGAGGGAATAATCCAAACAAGGAAACTCTTATCTATATACCTTTATCTCATGTCACCGTAATCCAAGCGCATACAACACCCACAGTTAGCGTCTTTATTATTATTATTACTCGTCTTACCCTGATATCTAGCTATGTGAACTAGCGTCCCAGCACACATAGATCCATATCCAAGTAAAGCAAGATTGTTATTGGAAACCAGCGGGGGTATCAACGAACTATGTTTACAGTGGGTCCCGTGCATACCCGGGACCACGGCCCAGGATGTTCCGTTGCTTGGTGGACGGAACCTGCCGCAAGGCTAACAGGAGGGACTTATGTATGCCCTTATCATGATGGTACCAGGAAGGAGGGAGCCAGCACTCCCCTCGGTCGCCTGGAGGCCCACAGGTCAGACCGGAAATTTAGTTGCACAACATACCTAATACCACTGTAAACATGAACATATATTGATAGCCGCATATTTCCCCCGACCCGATGCAAGTTGTCTTATTTTATGGATCCTTTAGGAAATTATCAGGTTTCGGGAATGAACAGGAGCAAGTCGGAAATATCATGAAGACAGGAGTATCAGGAGTACAATCGTACTATCATGTAAATCAAATTGGTAAATCATAAAGTCCGGTTATCCTTCCCGTTATCGTGATAATTATGAGAGTCATGTGTGTCATGCCTTGTGTTAATAGATAGCATGATAAGAGGTGATATTTGTCAAGTAACATGCCATGAAATAGCACTATATAATACATGTCCCGAGTATAAGATTCATTTTCAAGAAAGTAATTTAACCACAGCAAATAGCCAAAATTAGTCGACTAGGGGAAGGCAATTAGTCGACTTATAGAGGAGTTAGTCGACTATAGAGAAGGGAAAGTCGACTAATGGGTTGCGTTTTCAAAGAGTTGCGTTTTCAGGAGAAAAGTTAGTCGACTAGAAGAAGGGGTTAGTCGACTAATAGGCTGCGTTTCACAAGACTGCGTTTCATAAGGCCGCGTCTCACAAGTCCGCGTCTTGTCACAAGTCCGCGTCTCACAAGTCCGCGTCTCACAAGACCGCGTCTTCAGGAAAGAGTTAGTCGACTAGGGAGAAATGGGTAGTCGACTAATTAAGTCGCGTTTCAGAAGTAAGGTTGCGTTTCAATGAGTTAGTCGACTTTGGATAAGGGGGTAGTCGACTAATAAAGGGTTCAAGTCGACTAATGACTGGGTCAAGTCGACTACAGAGTGCAAAACAGAGAGCAGAACCTGGCTTTGAGGGTTGCGTTATTTGATAAAATTACATGTATGAAAATAGTATCCAAGTCTTGGCGAGTAGAGTTACTCGCCTAAAATGCGTCCGACGTCCTGTAAGAAATGCCAAGTGAGGAAGATGAGTTCTTTGCCAAGTTTGTTACCAAAACGATTACCGGAAAATCTACGGTGATAAAGCTCGGCCCCAATCAAAAGGAGGGTACCGGCCCAGAGTCTTGCCAACAGAGAAGAACGCGGCCCCAATCCAAAAGGAGTGGCCGGTCCTCACAAGTTGATGGAGAGGGGTTGTGGTAGTTTGGAGAAGATGGAGGTGCAAGTCTAGTTCACCATTTCAAAACGGGATCTTGCAAACGTTGTTGCGGGGGACGAATCTATGGTCCGTTAGAAAGAGGTCGACGAGGAGGTGAGGTGGTATGCTTGGTGGTGGCTACGGTGGTGCAGGTGGTGGTGGAGATGGTGGTGAAGCTTGGTGAAGAAGATGGGTTCTTGGATGTTTCTTGGTGAAAGAGGTTGAAGAAGATGGTGTTTGCGGTTGGAAATGGAGGAGGAGATGGAGGAGAATGAGGTGGAGGGATTTGGTGGAAGAAGTTGGTGGTGGAAGTGGTGAAAAATGGAGGGAGGAGGCCGCCAAGGGTAGCTTTGCTGCTGTTTTTGCTGCTGTTAGCCACAGGAAACAAAGAAGAGAAAGGAAATAATGAGAGGAGAGAGAGAGAGAAGGGAAGGAGGAGTGGGTATATATAAAGGGAAAGTTCCACATAATTACAAGTTGCCATTCTCACCATGAAACATGCGTTTCCTCCCACAATTGGCTGCGTCCCATGCTAGGACCCGCGTCCAGCAGTCTAGACGCGGAAAAGAATCTGCGTTCAAGAAAATGCAAAGCTGCGTTGGTAGAATAGGACGAAAAAGCATGGGGGATTAGATCTGGGTTGATTTCTTTTGAAGGACGGAACATTAATGCGGGATGGAGAGAGTCTCCGCATTAATTGCTGAGTTCAGAGTTGGTGGATCTCGCGTTAGGCAATGAGAGAGAAAATAATAAAATATACGGACAGAATTCCGGTATTTGGGAAAACACCGGAAACTCAAGAAAAGCCCAAAAAATAAAGTATCTCGAAAAGTCTCTCAAAAATTCTCAAAAATAAGAAGTATTATTTTAAGATTTTTAGTGAAATCGATTTTCAGAAATTCAATTCCATTTTCAAAATAAAAATCCTGGAATCCACTGTGAACGGTGTCTACACCGGGTAGGATGGATTTTTGATAAAATCTGAAAAATCCCAGAAAATGCCTGAAGGAAGAAAATACAATTTTAAGAAGGAATGTGAAAGCGAAATCCAGAAATTTGATCCCAATTGTGAATTAAAATTCCTGGAATCAACCAGTGATACTGGCCGACACCAAATCCAGTGAAATTTTGATAAATTCTAAAAATTCTAAAAAAATTCATTTAGATAGAAAATATGATTTTAAGAAATACTATGAAAGCCGTTTTAATATTTTCAACTCCATTTGTAAATTAAAAATTCGAAAGTCGGTCAGCGAAACTGGCCGACACCGGTTTTGAAGATGTACAATTAAATTCTGAAAAATTTCAGAAAATCATGAAAAACCTAGAATATTAAAAAATAATATTTGAAACTGAAATTGGTCAAATCTGAATACTGAAAAGGTCAAATCATGCAGTACTGCTATATGAGTAAGATTTTAAATAACAGAAAATAAAATAAAATAAAATAAAATAAAAAAATATGCTCCAAAAATCAGGACACATAACTGGGTACGTTTACTGAGGATGGGGTGTTACAATCCATCCACCTTACAAAAAATTTCGTCCTCGAAATTTCAGGAAGGGGAGGATGACAGCAGAGAAAAATAGGAAGAAAGAGTTTTACCAACTAAGTTGTAAATAGATGAGGGTAACGCTCACGGATGACGTCCTCTCGTTCCCATGTGGCCTCTCCTGGCACATGCCTATTCCAAGAAACCAACACTAATGGTATTGCCTTATTCTTCAAAGTCTTGATACTTTTGTCCAGGATGGCCATCGGTTGCTCTTTATAAGACAGATCTGACTGTAGTTCCAGTTCGGAGTGATCTAGAATGTGACTCTCATCCTTGACATACCTCCTCAACTGTGATACATGGAATACATTGTGTACTCCTTCTAAAGATGGAGGTAATGCCAATCGGTAAGACACATCTCCCACACGATCCAAATTTCGAATGGGCCGATGTATCTCGGACTAAGTTTTTCACGAGTACCGAACCGGATTACCCCTTTTGTGGGTGATATCTTTAAAAATACATGCTCGCCGGTTCTGAATTCCAATGGCCTTCTGTTTGTGTCTGCCCAACTCTTTTGTCGGCTCTGTGCTGCCCGGAGATGATCTCTGATAATTCAGACTTTGTCTGTTGTCTGAACTAGAATGTCTGGTCCCATAAGTCTTCTTTCGCCGACTTCGTCCAACATATCGGTGACCTGCATTTCCTGCCATACAATGCCTCAAATGGGGCCATTTTGATACTAGCCTGATAGCTGTTATTATAAGAGAATTCTACCAAATGAAGATAGTCTTCCCATGACCCTCTAAATTCTATCATGCAGGCTCGTAACATGTCTTCAAGGATCTGGATAGTCCGTTCAGATTGTCCGTCTGTCTGGGGGTGATATGAAGTACTGAATTTCAGACGAGTTCCTAAATTTTCTTGGAGACTTTCCCAGAAATGTGATCGGAATCTCGTGTCTCTATCTGACACGATGCTAACTGGAACTCCATGTAGACGAACAATTTCTTTCATATATTTTTCTGCAAGAACTTCTGTTGACTGACCTAGTCTGAAAGGTAGGAAGTGAGCTGCTTTTGTGAGGCGGTCAATGATTACCCATACTGCATTATTACCCTTAGGACTGCGAGGTAGTGCTGTGACAAAATCCATGGTGATATGTTCCCACTTCCACTCGGGTATTGGCAAGGGCTGAAGAAGTCCAGCTGTTCTCTGGTGTTCTATCTTTACCTGCTGGCAAACTAAGCACTTGGCCACATGCTGGGCTATCTCCCTTTTCATGGCATTCCACCAGAACTTCTGTTTCAAGTCTTGATACATTTTATTTCTCCCGGGTGTATGGAATAGGCCGAACTATGTGCCTCTGCCAAAATTTTCTGTCGGACTTCTCTTGGGGGACACAAATTCTGTTACCAAAATATAATGCGTTGTCTGAATGAATACGGAGGTCAGTTCTCAATCCAGCTTCTATTTGAGCTCTGAATTTCTGCAATCTGGGGTCTTCTTTTTGAGCTTCTTTAATCTCATCCATCAGGGTTGATTGAATCTGAAAGGTCATCAACTATCCCGTTTTATTAATTCCTTGTACTATCATTAAGTCCAATTTTATGATATCCTGAATCAACTCCTTCTGTTGCGTAAGTTGTACTAGCATTTTATTCTCTGGCTTCCTGCTCAATGCATCTGGTACTGTATTGACTCTGCCTGGATGATACTGTAAGTCTATATCATAATCTGCCATTAATTCAAGCCACCGCCTCTGTCTCATGTTTAATTCTTTCTGCGTGAAAATATACTTTAGACTCTTGTGATCAGTGTACATTAGCACCTTCTCTCCCAGAAGATAATGTCTTCAGATCTTCAATGCGAATATTACAGCTGCCAGCTCTAAGTCATGAGTTGGGTAATTTCTCTCATGTGGTTTCAGTTGCCTGGATGCATACGCTATGACATGATCATGCTGCATTAATACACACCCCAGGCCTTTTCCGGATGCATCACTGTATATAACCATCCCTCCTCTTCCTGAGGGAGTCCTCAAGACTGGAGCTGTATTGAGTCTTTCCTTTAATTGTTCAAATGCTGCGGTACATTCCTCCGTCCATATATATTTTTCTCCTTTCCGGGTGAGCTTCGTTAACGGGGCTGCAATCTTAGAAAAATCCTGGACAAAGCGCCTATAATATCCGGCTAATCCAATAAAACTCTTAATTTCTGTTACTGTCCTTGGAATTGGCCAGTCCTTTACTGCCTGAATTTTACTAGGGTTTACTGAAATTCCTTCTTCTGAAATTATGTGTCCAAGGAAAGCCACACTATTTAACCAGAAATCACATTTGCTTTGCTTAGCATGGAGTTGTTCCTGTTGGAGAGTCTGTAACACTATTCTCAAGTGGTCTGCATGCTCTCTGTCGTTCTTCGAATAGATCAAGATGTCATCTATAAAAATAACCACAAACTGATCCAAATATGAGAAACACTCTGTTCATCAAATCCATGAAAACTGCAGGGGCATTGGTGACTCCGAAGGGCATAACTAGAAACTCATAATGGCCATATCGAGTTCTGAACGCTATCTTTGGAACGTCTTCTTTCTTTACCTTTAGCTGATGATAACCTGATTGCAAATCCAACTTTGAAAATACTCGAGCTCCATGAAGCTGATCAAACAGATCATCAATTCTTGGTAAGGGGTACTTGTTCTTGATGGTAACCTTGTTTAACTCTCTGTAGTCTATACACAACCGCTTACCACCGTCCTTTTTGTTTGCTAAGAGCACTGGAGCTCCCCATGGTGAAGCACTCGGTCTAATCAATCCCTTGTCAGAATATTCTTGTAGCTGCTTCTTTAGAATTTCTAACTCAGTGGGTGCCATTCTGTATGGAGCTTTGGATATCGGAACTGTGCCTGGAAGGGTATCAATGGAGAACTCAATTACCCTATCGGGTGGAAGTCCTGAGATCTCCTTAAATACTTCTGAAAACTCATTCCAAACTGGCACTCCTTCTTCTGGATCTCACCAACAGTCATCTGTGCTTTTTCCTTGGTAGGTTTGTGTTCTCCTTCAATTGGAATTCAGGCTGAAGTGGTATTCTGAAAATAACTTTCTTGTTTCGACAATGACTGCATGGTATTTACTGAGCCAAGTCATGCCTAAGATTACGTCGTACCCTTTAGTATCTAGTACGAGCATATCCACTGTTAATGTCCTGTCACACAGTTCCACCGGACAATTTACACAAACTCTATTAGAGATGACTACTCCGTTACGGTACTTATCTCCCACTGGTGGTCTAAATATTCAACAGGTATAGAGTTCAAAGCAATGAAACTATCTGATATGTAGCAATGAGAAGCGCCAGAATCAAAGAGGGCTAAGACAGGTTTAGAGTGCACCATAATCTTACCTGTTACCACTTCTTCAGAAGTTTGGGCCTCTTCCGCTGTCAAGTTGTAGGCCCGTCCTCTTCCACGACCTGCAGTTGTTCTTCCTCCCCTTGGAGCTGGGCGAAAAGCCTGTTGTTGTGGAGGGAGAGGGGTTCTTCCAACCATCGGTCCTGAGTTCCTCTGTCCAATAGGTGCAGGAAGTGTCGGTAGGGTCCTATTCATCGTCCCAGTTCTCTTAAGGGGACAGCCTTCTATTGTGTGATCACCAGATCCACATGCCAGGCACAACCCATTAGCCCTGCGACAGTCCTTTTGCAAGTGACCTGGCCTCTGGCAATAATTACAAACAGGAACTATTTGAGTTGTCTGAGGAGGGGCTGGTCGATATGGTCTTCTAACCATTGGGGCCCTTACAGCTCTGACTGGACCTCCTCTGCCCAGTTGTTGGAATGGCCTCTTCATGGCCTGTTTCCTCATCTGATTAAGATTCTTTTTCTCCAATCCTCGCTCTACTTCCCGAGCTACAGTGAGGACCTGGGAATATGTTTTCAGCTGCTGGGGAATCAAAAGGACTTGAATATCCATTCGTAAGCCCTGCTGAAATCTGCTTGCCCGTTTCTCCTCGTCAGCTATCATATACGGAGCGAAACGACTCAGCCTTAAGAACTCAGCAGCATATTCGTCGACAGACCGGTTCCCTTGTTGAAGTCGGATGAATTGTTCTTCCATATCCTTCTGAGCTGTGGTAGGGAAGAATCTATCATAAAAGCTCTTAGAGAACTGGTCCCAAGTGATGGGTCTGTCTAGTCTCGCTTCTTCAGCTAACCACCAGTTTCTAGCCACGTCCTTTAATTGGATCTTGGCGACTTCCCCTTATCTTCTTCTGGGATCCGGGCTGCCTTCAAGAGATCTGTTGTGTCAATTAGCCACTGCTCGGCATCTAGCGGTCTTTCTTCCCCGTAAATATTGCCGGCTGCAACCGCCTGAAGTCTGACACGTTGCCTGGCCTCCGTTCTTGAGGAGCTGCTATCAATCCTTGCCGGAGGAGTTCGGTCTGCCTTTGTTGATTCTCCACCATATTCTGGATAACCCTAAGAATATCAGCATTCTCTCCCGCGGGTCCATTTGATGCTTGTCCGGAGTTGTTACGACCCGTCCTTCTATCCATACTTATGTTGGTAAAAAGGGAGACTGGAAACTGGAAAGATGAAAGGATTTTAGGACACAAGGAAATGAATCAAGAAGGACTAGATAACTTTGTACATTATAGTTGGCAATGGCAAATTCCATTTGCTACTTGATTGTACTATAGGTGTGAGAGCCTAGGCTCTGATACCAACCTGTAACGCCCCGATCCCACAGGTACGGGGACGTCACTGCGACGTACATACGCAGGTCAGAAGTACCCTCACGTATATACGCTAAGCATCAGTACAAGCAAGAATCAGAGTACGACAAACGTAGCGTCCATTCATATGCCAACATAAGAAGTACAAAGTACAAGGTTATCACAGGATGTGACATACTATTACATATCACATGCATCATATATCACAGCCAAGCACAAAAGTACGATTTACAATATGATTACAAGATGCTCACGAGCTGAAGGAAGGTCCCGCGAGCTAAAAAGGAAAGTCTGGCACAACAGAAACTGAGACTAGTCAGCCTGCTCGGAAAGGAAAGCTTGATCTTCCACAGAAGGCTCCACCTCAATCCAAGGTCCGGAACCTGAACATACAAATTCAAGGGAGTCAGGACCTCCCAAACAAATGATCAGGTTACAGCCGAGCGGCATAAGAAATAAGAGTACGAGAGTTGATACAGTATTATGAATAATCAGCCAGCAAGTAAAGGAAGCACAACACGTCATAACGGGAAGGCATTGTATAAGCTTAAGTTACGGCCTCATGAGACTAGTACCTCGAGGGAATAATCCAAACAAGGAAACCCTTATCTATATACCTTTATCTCATGTCACCGTAATCCAAGCGCATACAACACCCACAGTTAGCGTCTTTTATTATTATTATTACTCGTCTTACCCTGATATCTAGCTATGTGAACTAGCGTCCCAGCACACATAGATCCATATCCAGTAAAGCAAGATTGTTATTGGAAACCAGCGGGGGTATCAACGAACTATGTTTACAGTGGGTCCCGTGCATACCCGGGACCACGGCCCAGGATGTTCCGTTGCTTGGTGGACGGAACCTGCCGCAAGGCTAACAGGAGGGACTTATGTATGCCCTTATCATGATGGTACCAGGAAGGAGGGAGCCAGCACTCCCCTCGGTCGCCTGGAGGCCCACAGGTCAGACCGGAAATTTAGTTGCACAACATACCTAATACCACTGTAAACATGAACATATATTGATAGCCGCATATTTCCCCCGACCCGATGCAAGTTGTCTTATTTTATGGATCCTTTAGGTAATTATCAGGTTTCGGGAATGAACAGGAGCAAGTCGGAATATCATGAAGACAGGAGTATCAGGAGTACAATCGTACTATCATGTAAATCAAATTGGTAAATCATAAAGTCCGGTTATCCTTCCTGTTATCGTGATAATTATGAGAGTCATGTGTGTCATGCCTTGTGTTAATAGATAGCATGATAAGAGGTGATATTTGTCAAGTAACATGCCATGAAATAGCACTATATAATACATGTCCCGAGTATAAGATTCATTTCCAAGAAAGTAATTTAACCACAGCAAATAGCCAAAATTAGTCGACTAGGGGAAGGCAATTAGTCGACTTATAGAGGAGTTAGTCGACTATAGAGAAGGGAAAGTCGACTAATGGGTTGCGTTTTCAAAGAGTTGCGTTTTCAGGAGAAAAGTTAGTCGACTAGAAGAAGGGGTTAGTCGACTAATAGGCTGCGTTTCACAAGACTGCGTTTCATAAGGCCGCGTCTCACAAGTCCGCGTCATGTCACAAGTCCGCGTCTCACAAGTCCGCGTCTCACAAGACCGCGTCTTCAGGAAAGAGTTAGTCGACTAGGGAGAAATGGGTAGTCGACTAATTAAGTCGCGTTTCAGAAGTAAGGTTGCGTTTCAATGAGTTAGTCGACTTTGGATAAGGGGGTAGTCGACTAATAAAGGGTCAAGTCGACTAATGACTGGGTCAAGTCGACTAACAGAGTGCAAAACAGAGAGCAGAACCTGGCTTTGAGGGTTGCGTTATTTGATAAAATTACATGTATGAAAATAGTATCCAAGTCTTGGCGAGTAGAGTTACTCGCCTAAAATGCGTCCGACGTCCTGTAAGAAATGCCAAGTGAGGAAGATGAGTTCTTTGCCAAGTTTGTTACCAAAACGATTACCGGAAAATCTACGGTGATAAAGCTCGGCCCCAATCCAAAAGGAGGGTACCGGCCCAGAGTCTTGCCAACAGAGAAGAACGCGGCCCCAATCCAAAAGAGTGGCCGTCCTCACAAGTTGATGGAGAGGGGTTGTGGTAGTTTGGAGAAGATGGAGGTGCAAGTCTAGTTCACCATTTCAAAACGGGATCTTGCAAACGTTGTTGCGGGGGACGAATCTATGGTCCGTTAGAAAGAGGTCGACGAGGAGGTGAAGGTGGTATGCTTGGTGGTGGCTACGGTGGTGCAGGTGGTGGTGGAGATGGTGGTGAAGCTTGGTGAAGAAGATGGGTTCTTGGATGTTTCTTGGTGAAAGAGGTTGAAGAAGATGGTGTTTGCGGTTGGAAATGGAGGAGGAGATGGAGGAGAATGAGGTGGAGGGATTTGGTGGAAGAAGTTGGTGGTAGAAGTGGTGAAAAATGGAGGGAGGAGGCCGGCCAAGGGTAGCTTTGCTGCTGTTTTTGCTGCTGTTAGCCACAGGAAACAAAGAAGAAAAGGAAATAATGAGAGGAGAGAGAGAGAGAAGGGAAGGAGGAGTGGGTATATATAAAGGGAAGTTCCACATAATTACAAGTTGCCATTCTCACCATGAAACATGCGTTTCCTCCCACAATTGGCTGCGTCCCATGCTAGGACCCGCGTCCAGCAGTCTAGACGCGGAAAAGAATCTGCGTTCAAGAAAATGCAAAGCTGCGTTGGTAGAATAGGACGAAAAAGCATGGGGGATTAGATCTGGGTTGATTTCTTTTGAAGGACGGAACATTAAATGCGGGATGGAGAGAGTCTCCGCATTAATTGCTGAGTTCAGAGTTGGTGGATCTCGCGTTAGGCAATGAGAGAGAAAATAATAAAATATACGGACAGAATTCCGGTATTTGGGAAAACACCGGAAACTAAAGAAAAGCCCAAAAAATAAAGTATCTCGAAAAGTCCCTCAAAAATTCTCAAAAATAAGAAGTATTTTTAAGATTTTTAGTGAAATCGATTTTCAGAAATTCAATTCCATTTTCAAAATAAAAATCCTGGAATCCACTGTGAACGGTGTCTACACCGGGTAGGATGGATTTTTGATAAAATCTGAAAAATCCCAGAAAATGCCTGAAGGAAGAAAATACAATTTTAAGAAGGAATGTGAAAGCGGAATCCAAAAATTTGATCCCAATTGTGAATTAAAATTCCTGGAATCAACCAGTGATACTGGCCGACACCAAATCCAGTGAAATTTTGATAAATTCTAAAAATTCTAAAAAAATTCATTTAGATAGAAAATATGATTTTAAGAAATACTATGAAAGCCGTTTTAATATTTTCAACTCTATTTGTAAATTAAATATCCGAAAGTCGGTCAGCGAAACTGGCCGACACCGGTTTTGAAGATGTACAATTAAATTCTGAAAAATTCCAGAAAATCATGAAAAACCTAGAATATTTAAAAATAATATTTGAAACTGAAATTGGTCAAATCTGAATACTGAAAAGGTCAAATCATGCAGTACTGCTATATGAGTAAGATTTTAAATAACAGAAAATAAAAAAAATAAAAAAAAATAAAAAATACGCTCCAAAAATCAGGACACATAACTGGGTACGTTTACTGAGGATGGGGTGTTACATTGCCTCTTTCATTGTCTTGAATTTTTTTGTCTTCAGTTAGATTCATAGAAGCAAAGAATCTTTGACTTTGTCAAAATTATGATGATAATCTCAATAAGTCAAATTTTGTAGGGAAAGATCCTATTTCAGGAACTTTCACAATACTGTCAGAGGTGTAATATTAACTTGACCTCTAAGATGAAATAATTGATGGACCTGTCACTCTATAAGGGAAAGTGACAAGTAGAATTGGTACCCCCAGGAAGGGTGAACTTTTATCAAGTGTTTGGATTAACTTGACTGAGCTCAACTGGGGATTTGATGGAACACTGTTGATGGTGTAGTATTAACCTAACAATATTTTTAGGTAGACTTGTTGTAACGCCCCGATCCCCAGGATACGGAGACGTTATGGCGACGTACATACGTGAGGTGAAAACACACTCACGCGTACGTTAAGCCTCAGTACAGTACATAACCTCCATATAGACATGAGGTCCAGCATGAAAGAAGTACAAGAATACCTGCAGAAAGAGGTCAGCGATCATAACAGATATGAAAAATGGAGACAAATAAGATAAAAGAAATAAAGCACCAAGATACCTAGAAATAGTCCCGATGGGGAAGCTCCGATGTGGCTCCAAGGTACTCTCGGATACTACGGTACGCGGATCTCCAAATCTGGGCATGCAAACCCAGGGTCGTCAGAAAGCGACCTAGTGAGTGGTAAAAATGAAGGAGGCAGTAATATATACAATAGTAATACAAGCACGATAATAAGATATAGTACATGAGGTTGGACTAGTGATGCCATATAATAAGGATATATAAACAGTAGAAATAGAGAAACATAAAAGCAGTGCAAATAAATAAACAGGTCAACTTTAATACCATCTCTACCTAGCCGGTTATCATCAGGTCATATCTATAGTCGTGTCCAGTTTATGTAATAACTAATGTTGTCTAGTGGTGACGTAATAGACATGAACATGATAGTGGTGACGTGATAGAGGTGAACATGCAGATGAGCATATAACAATAAAATATATGCAATGCAGAACATGCATAGTATGCCACTACATACAGTGTAACATATACCAGGTAATGTAACAAAGTATACATGTGCATGAGTAGTAGGGCTCTAAAGAAAGTGTAACAGGAAACAGGAACAATAGCAATGTATACATGTCACATGATAGCAGATAAATGATCAGGAACAGTAACAAGTACAACTAAACATGTAGCAGGCAGGTCATGTCAAAGTCATGTCATTTATACAATAGTAGCGATCAGTAACACCTGGTATTTTAATCAATCTCTTCCAGTGTCCCATACCACTGGCAGTTCATACTGGGGCCCGCACTCCAGTCGAACCCATCCGGACATGGCCTACGGGTACCATTATCCAAACGAGAGAGTGACCAAATAACAAGTGTTCCCGACGTCACTATTGTGTATACTGTTTTATTATGTTACTTGGAAACCCATGGTCGAGGAGTTCTTATCGGGTGGATGTATCCCGTGCATACCCGGGATCACGGCCTTAAACAAGCCCCTGGCTGCCAGGACCAGGGCCCTCCGCTAAGAGGGGAGCATGAATCAAGTAACAAGAGCTCATGGAGCAATTGGTAGGCAGCCCTCCTACCGTCCCCTGCAGTGGGAAAACAATATGGATCCAGTACATCACCCGATAAGATCTAATCAACCGTCAAGTCTCCCCCATACCCAAGTTAGCTTTATGATCTGATATGTCATGTATACAATGTAATGAGAACCAATACAGTACATGATACGGGTAACATGATAACTGGACCTGAGCTCTGTTGATAGCATAGAACAATATAACGAGAAACGAGAACAATATAACATGAACAATATCACGAGAACAATGTAACAAGAACAATAGATGTGGGATTCCACATATCGCATATCAACAACTCTCATGTCCAGTATCGGGAAATCCACATCAGTAACAAGAACCAATCATATATCATGAATACGGGAACATGGAACAATAATACATGTAATAATCATGGTGATCCATATAACAAGAAGATAGAAACAACACAGATATGTGCAACTGTAATATGTAAGTATGATATGAATGTGTATGATGATCATGCTAATATGAAATGCAGTAGCCGTGCAGTGATATGCTGAGAATCCATGTAACGAGGATAACAATACATTACATAACGGTATTTCGTGAAGTGGTGTACATGAATACGAACGGGAGACGTGTCATCGTAACTGTGCAATATGTACAAGTAATACCTATGGGCAGTGTCTAATATCATGTACAGTGAACTACAGTATCTGTGTAGCCATAAATCTGCGTGGTACTAATATATGTAGGAATAGTGTCTAGCATGCATGCCTCATAACAGTGTGGTGTTATAGCGTATCAGTGGATCAATATAAATGTAACGTAACTGTGATACAATACATGTGATAATCGTGTCCAAGCAGATGGTGAAATAGTGGCTCGAGTATCAGTGCCTGTGCAGGTATGATGACTGTGTCCGCGTTGTCTATGTCTGTATGTCTTGTTACTATGATTACCTCATCTCATTAACTAACTAGTTATCAGGTTTTATTATGCCTTAATTGCAGGGATTACAATAATTATCATGATTACCGATAATCATATTTTATTCTTAATTAGGCAACCAATCAAGATATTAATCATGATAAACATAATTTATAAAAAGAAAACACTCACAAACTGTCCATAGGACTGTATCTCTCTTCCCCACGATCGCAACGGATCCAGAATCGCCCGAATCGGAGTCCGGATGCTCCAGATATCGCTCGAATACTAAATCAAAACAAATAGGGTTAAATACGTAATAAAATATTTAAATGTAATTAATAAAATGTCACAGGGGGTTTTATGTAAATATACCTGTAATGGGTTGTGGACGCGAGTTGGGCTCTTAACGGGTCGGGTTTAGATCCAATACCCAAACCCGTTTAACTTAAGTTAAATGGGTAACGGGCTAACGGGTCGGGTTTCGGGCTTATTGGGTTTAAGGCTTAACCCAATAGAGGGTTAATGGGTTTGGGTTAGACCCAACCCATAAAAGGAAAGAGGAGCAGCAGCAGCATCTTGCTGCTGCTGCCCCCCACCGGCCAGCCGGCCAGCCTAGCTGGCCAGCGGCGAGAACAGCCCGCCGGCGGCGGCCCCGGCCGCCGGCGGCTGCCCGAGAGAGCGGGAGAGAGGGGTAGAGCTAGGGAGAGAGAGAATTTGGGTTACAGCAAAAGAAGAAGAAGGAGGAGGAGAAGAAGGAGAAAAAAGAAGAGAAAACTGAGGAAGGAGAAGAAGGGAGCGGCGGCTCCAAACGCGACTGGGGGTGTGGCCGCCGGCGGCGGCGGCCGGTGGCCGGCAGCCGGGCCTGGCCGCTAGCGGCGGTCAGGCCCCCCCTCTTGTGGGTGAAGCTGCACAGCACAGAGAGAGTGAGAGAGAATAGGGGAAAGAGGGGAGAGAAGAGAGAGAGAAGAAAGAGAGAAATTGGAGAGAGAGAGAGAGAGAGAGAGATTGTGTGATTATGTGAGAGAGAGAAAGAGAGAGAATGTTTTTGAATTAGAGAGAGAGAGGGAGGTTTTTAAAAGGGGTGAGAGAGAGAAAGGCGGTTGGGTGTGATTGACAGAGGCGGTGGAAGAGAAGAAGCTTGGGGAAGAAGAAAGGGAAAAGAAAAGAAAAGAAAATGATTTAATTATTAAAATAATATTATTTAATTCGGTCCAAAATTCGACTAGGTCCGAACGGTGCTCAAAAATTACAAAAAATAGAGAATATCACGCTGAGACGTAAGATGAAGACGGTTTGCAGAAACTCGATCCGGTTTGCAAATTAAAAATCCCGGAGTGTCTCGCCGATACGGGCGACACTAGTTTTTGCCCGGATTTCGATAAATTTAGAAAAATTCTCAAAAATACTCAAATGTAGCTCATGTAATTCTAAGACACACGGTGAAAAGCGGATTCTCAAAATTCTATTCCGTTTGTGGAATAAAAATCGGAAGGCAGGGTATCGGTATCGGTCGACACCGACTACGAAGATTTTCCAAAATAATCCACAAAAATTCCAGAAAATCCTGAAAAATTAAAATATTAGAAAATGATTTTTGAAACTGAAATCATCTCAATCGGACTACTACAGAGGTCAAATTAATTTTTGTACGTCGTATCGCGTACCGATACGGTAATACGTACACCGGGGATCAGGGGGTTACACTTGTTATTCTGTTGAAGAGAATAACAAGTGAGACTAGACTCGTGGGGGGTCTAGGAAAGTTTGTTACCGTCAGAGGTGTGATATTAACTTAACGGGTTGGAAGTGGTATTGTCAGAAGTGTAATGTTAACTTGACAAGGATGTGAGTCAGAGGTGTGATATTAACTTAACTCAGAAATGTCACTGTCATAGGTGTAATGTTTAACTTGACAGTGAGGTAATGCTAGAGGTGTAATGTTGAACTTAGCATTGGTCATCTCGGCTTGGATAAGGAAGTCGAGGAAAAGGTCAAAGCCATAGGTGTATTTTTGAACTTAGCAATGACTTGGATGCTAGAGGTGTGGTGTTAACTTAGCATCATCCATTTCAGCTTCGATATGAAAGTCTGAAGAAAAGTGACTGTCAGAGGTGTAATATTAAACCTGGCAGAAACTTGATTACTGTTTAGAGGTGTGATGTTAAACTTTAACAGTAATTTGTCAGAGGTGTGATATTAACTTGACAAAGATTGCCTCATGATAAGAGCAATTTTGAGGACCTGTCATTCTATTGGTGAGAATTGACAAGTGAAAATTTGAAGTGCCAGAGGTGTAGTGTTAACTTGGCAAATTTGAAAATTTGGTACTCCGTGTAGAGTTGACAAACCAAAATTTGTACTCGACAAGGAATATTGAAAAGTTTCCATTACCAGAGGTATAGTGTTAACTTAGTAATGGTTGTATTTTGTAGACCTACCATTCTGTGGATGAGAATTGGTGGGGGATTTTGGAGGAAAGAGTGGAGCCAAGTCCACTTTAGGATTTTTAGCAAACCCTCAGCTATCAACGGATTTGAGGTGCCTTTACCAACTACCGTTTGAATTAGGCTAGCCATGCTATTCCCCTCAGCATGATGAGTTGTCGAAGACTTATGTTGGGCTTGGAAGCCAACATTTTCCTCTATCCTTAGCCGTCGGAGGCGTCGGATCAAATGGGAACGTGTCCCTTAGGATTATTAGCAAATCCTCAGCTGTCAACGGGTTTGAGGTGCCTTTACCAACTACCGTTTGAGTTGGGCTAGCCATGCTATTCCCTCAGCATGATGAGTTGTCGAAGACTTATGTTGGACTTAAAAGCCAACATTTTCCTCTATCCTTAGCCGTCGGAGGCGTCGGATGTTTGATCAGAGGTGTACTTTTAACTTGATCGGTGGAAGGATACCATCTAGGGATAGTACTTCTTCAGGAACCTGCTGTTGATAGGCATCATGAGTGTATCGCCATTCGAGGTTATGAGGCGATATGATCCATTTGAGTAGACTGACTCTACTACAAATGGTCCTTCCCACTTGGGCTGAAATTTGCCTTTTGTCTTGTGCGTCATCACCATGGGTCTTCTGACGGCTAAGAGAAGATCGCCTTTCTTGAAAGTTCGCATTTTAACTTTCTTGTTGAAGGCTTTGGTAATTCGAGCTTGGTAGAGCTCGATTTGCTGTTGGGCCTGCAGACGCTTATCATCTAAGGCCTCCAGTTCCTGGAGTCGCGTGTCGATGTTTCTCCTCGGTCGTCATCTCCGCTGTCAAGGCGACGCGTAGAGATGGAATTTGGATTTCGAGTGGAAGGACGGCCTCGCACCCGTATACCAAAGAAAATGGCGTAGCCTTAGTTGGGGTTCGCACAGTTGTGCGGTAAGCCATAAGCATTCACCCAACTTGTCGTCCCAGTCTCGTTGACTTTTCGAGACGAACTTTTTGAGAAGCTTGCCAATAGTCTTGTTGAAAGCTTCTGCGAGGCCATTAGCGGCAGGATAGTATGCCGTTGAGGACACACTCTGGATTCTGAACTTGGCACAGAATCTCTGGAAAGCCTGGCTAATGAACTGGGGTCCATTGTCATGGACAATTCGTCGAGGTACACCGAAACGGTAAATAACGTGGTGTTTCACGAACTTGATCACGTTCGGTTATTGCCAAAATGAACGATGTCCTTTTGATGATGGTGGGCTGATGGGGCCAACCACATCCATCCCCCACATTTCAAATGGCCAAGTAGAGGTCGTAGAGTGGAGGTATCCCGGTGCTTGATGGATGAAATCCCCATGCACTTGGCAAGCGTGACACCTTTTAGCATAGGTGACGGCGTCAGCAATCATCTTGGGCCAATAGTAACCCAATCTTTGGAGTCGATGTGCCAGTTTTGGGCCAGGTTGATGGGCTCCACACATACCGTCATGGGCCTCTTTCAATACCTCTTGTGCCTCTTTGGTGAGAGGCAACGGAGTAAGACCCCGTCATGCGATCGACGATACAATGTTCGTGTAATCGCATTGTAGTAAAATTTAGGGGCTTTCCTTTGAATGGCAGCCGCCTCTTTTTGTGTCTTCAGGCAGGATGCCGTATAAGACGAAATCAATGTAGGGGAATCGCCAGTCTCTAGGCTCTGGACCGGTTGATGCTTCAAGTGCTTCTTTGCGGTGACGACCTCCCGTTGACTCCTGATAATCCTCGAGAGCATTTCTCGGGCAATACAGGTCGTGGCTGTAGACGAATATCTTCTCCATTGCTCCAGCTGGAAGAGCTAAGGAGGCAGCCAGGGATGCGAGTGCATCTGCGTGCGCATTTTGCCTGCGCGGTACATGGTCGATGTAGAAGCTTGTAAACCCTCGGCCATGCGGATAGTTGCGTTGTGGTAAGGTACTAAGTCTTCATGTCTGACTTCGTACTCCCCGCGAACTGGGCTGACGATGAGTTTAGAGTCACCGTATGCCTCAAGATTTTTAACGCCAATCTCATCGGCGAATTGCATCCCGATCAAGAGAGCGTTGTATTCCGCCACGTTGTTGGAACAAGGCTCGGTCAGTGAGACAGCTCGGGGAATCACATAATTTTGTGGGGAGATGAGTACACTCCTACCCCCGCTACGTTTGTCCCTTTGGACTTGTTCTTGATGCACCATCGAAGAAAAGTTGCCACACTTGTCCTTCGAACGACGTCTGAGTCAGACAGACTTCGGCGACCTCGTCTGGGAGATCCTCGTAGAGTTTGGCTGCTCTCGGATCTGGGTGTTCAGCTAAGAAGTCCGCCACCACTTGTTCTTTAATAGTTTTTTGTGGCAGAAAATGCATCTCATATTGTGATAGCAATATGGCCCATTTTGCCAGCCGGCCCTTTAATGAGGAAGGTTTTGTCATGAGTAACCTCAGAGGGTTGACTTTTGATATGACACTTATAGTCTGGCCTACCAGATAGTGTCGCATTTTTTGAATAGCGAACACCAGCGCCAAACATTCCTTCTCGATCGGGTTGTACCGATGTTCGGCTCCGATCATTGTTCTACTTAGATAGTAGGTTGCTTGTTCTCGTCCTTGGTCGTCATTCTGAGCTAGTAGGGCTCCCAAAGAATGATCCATCGCTCGAACGTACACCAGGAAAGGCTTTCCAGATATCGAAGCTGCAAGGACTGGTGGTTGGGTGAGATAGTGTTTAATCTCCTCGAATGCTTGTTGGCAAGCGTCGTCCAAACGAACGAGACACCCTTTTTCACAATTTGGCGAAGGGCTGGCATCTCCCAGAGAGGTTTGATATGAACCTGCGGATGTACGCCAATCGTCCTTGCAATCCCCTGAGTTCCTTGAGATTTCTCGGAGGTTGCATCTCCTGGATAGCGCGAACCTTTTTCGGGTCCAAGTGAATTCCTGTGGAAGTTACAACAAATCCTAGGAATTTGCCACTGGCGACCCCCAGGAAGGACTTTGTGGGATTCATCTTCAATTGATGAGCCCGCATGATGTCGAAGACCACCTTCAGGTCCGCTATATGATCACCTTTAGTGCGGCTTTTTACCGCGATGTCATCAACATAACATTCCACCGTTTTGCGTATCTGCTGATGGAAAATGGCGTTCATGGCCCTTTGGTATGTTGCCCCTGCATTTTTCAGTCCGAAGGGCATGACGGTGTAGCAATATCCCCTAGAGGTGTTCTGAAGGAGGTATGCTTTTCGTCATCAGGATACATTTTGATTTGATTGTATCCTGAGAATCCGTCCATGAAGGACATTCGTTCGAATCCACAAGTATTGTCAATCATGACATCTGTGATCGGCAATGGGAATTCGTCCTTGGGACAAAACCTCGTTAGATCACGGAAGTCGATGCAGATCCGGATCTTCCCGTTCTTCTTGGAGACGGGGACGATGTTGGCTACCCAGTCGGGATGTTTTCTTCCCTGATGAAGCCAGAATCAATAAGTTTTCTGACTTCTGATTGAATTGCCTCCATTATTTCTGGACGGAACCGTCGCTGCTGTTGTTTGACAGGTTTTACGTCCGGATTGATGTTGAGGTGGTGCATAGCCACTTGAGGATCAAGTCCTGGCATGTCCTCATAATTCCAGGCGAAGACGTCTATATACTCTTGTACAAGAGATATTAGATCTTTCTTCTCCGAAGGTGACAGGCCGTCACTTATGAAGATGGGCTTAGGGTTAGCCTCATCTCCTAGGTTGATCTGAACAACCTTGTCTTCTGTGGGTGGCTCGCGCTGTTCAAAGCGGGTATCCCAAAGAGCATTTAAATGTTTGATCCAAGGATCTGTATCAGATTGGATCATTTCTTCATTTCCGTCTTCCAGGTGGCTTATTGAAACCATGTTCACTGAAAGTTCCTTGAAGATGTTGCCGACACTGACATCTGACTCCCAAGATGATGTGTCTGAAGAGTAATCGTTGCTCGACGATTCTTGAGGATCGGAGGCTGATGGGACCGGAGTTGATACATAGCCCAACCCCCGGCGCGTCCGATGATAATAATCGGGGGCCTTCCCTTTCGGCACAAAGGATCGAAGTAGCGTTCTCCTTCCTTTGCCGAAGTTTAACCCGGGTCTGTTGGTTAGATCGTACCCCATGCACTTCATCATTTTGAGCGCTTTTGGTTCGTAATGATCGAACTGAGGTGATTCTTCCTCGCCTTCCGATTCGTCGCGGGGCGTTGGTTCAGACGAGATTCGCCCAAAAAGAATTGTTTTTGGCCTCTCCGTCTTGCTGGAACCATGAATATAGATTCTTGCGCATTACCATTGTCTTGGTATGTCTCGAAAGACGACTTCACTGCTGGTACATGCAAAATGTCAAAGCATCTACTGCCGACCAGGGATCGTCATCTATATCAGTGCTAGTATCTGACGGTATTGAATCAGAAGCACACACAGAAAAATACGCAAAATCTAAATCTCATTAATATACCAACCGCCTACATCATCGGTGGTATTATCGACATCGGGCTTATTAGTGCCTGTTACAAGTGGTTCTAACTCCCACAGGCACTCTTCTTTCTCAAGCTCAGTGTCAGCCTCATTACCAGAGTCTGGCTCCTCTGGTTGTGGGGCTTTATCCGTCTCCACCGGATCTTGGTACAGCAAAGAGTCGGTGAAATAATTCTCGACCCCTTTGAACGGATACCTTTCGGCGATCAACGTCTGCACATTCCCACTCCCGTCAATGTATTTCATGACTTGGTGGAGAGTGGAAGGAACGATGGAGTTGCGGTGAATCACGGTCGTCCCAGCAATAGATTGTAGGAAGTATCGGCGTTGATGATGTAGCATGTTACTTCTGACTTGAGGCTTCCAATCTGACACCTGAGCTTGATTTTCCCATCGGACGGGTCTGGTTGGCATTGAACCCATAGATAGTCGTCTGGGTAGGGCTCAAACGATGGGTAAGAATGCCGAGATATTGCATGACCCGGTGAGGCATGATGCTCAAACGCGGACCTGGATCTACCTGGATGCGGTTCACCTCAAACGATCCAATATACCCTGTGAAGTACAGGGGTCGATCATGCTTCCCCTTAACCTGCATATCATCTGCCGTGAAGGTGATGCAGGGGGCATTCTGGGAGGTGTGGAGGCAATCCTCTACATCTTCCTCCTTCGGCACCTGGGGATAAAAGACCTCAGCATTTGCCAGAGCTTCTTGCAGAGCTTCCCTGGTAGACTTTGATAGTCTAAGAAGTTCATACAAGGTAATGCGTACCGGAATGTTGGCCAACTGAGCCAGGACATCAAAGCGGTAAGGTGCCGTAGATCCTTCCGCGATACCCTTTTGAAGGGCTCGAGAAAATCGAGTCTCCTTCTGCTTCTCCACAGGTGGCTTTGTGGAGGGCCTGACTGGCTCCGCAGTTGGTTATGGAGGGGCTACTGCCGTCTCGCCGTACTGTTTCAAGTACACCTGTCCTGAACGGGTTCCTGCCATTAGTTGGTTGGGCTCTGCGGCCAAGACTATCGTTTCCTCCTCTGAGTCGGTCAGTGAAGGGATATCAGTCTCCGCTTCTCGGGAAGAGGCGCATATACACGTTGCAAGACGAGGCTTTTGCCTTGCCTTTGGATTTCCTGTTGGTCACAGTAGTCCATTGCCGTGCATCGACAAGGTCAGGGTGGACCCACATGATTTCCCCTTGAGGTGTAGGGACGGGTACCAAGCCTTTCTCTTGCTGCTGGTGAGGGTCTGTGTTGACCACTCTTAGCTCTCCTCTCGGAACAGGAGTTACCCCCGGCGGGCGTTGGGGGTTGCCTCCGAACTGGAGAACCGACGTCACATTAGCCGTCACCTTCTTCTGCTCTGGTCGGAGCTTTAACACCTCCGCGTCAATCAGAGCTTGAAGGACGTCCTTGAAGACGTAGCAGCTTTTGGTAGGGTGTCCCAACATTCTGTGGTATAGACAGTAGTTGGGATTGTCGGTCTTGCCGACTCCTCAGGGCGCCTAGCTTCAGGGAGCTTCAGTCGATTGCTCTTGTTAAGTAGTTTGAAGAGTGAATCGACATGTTCCTCCTTGAAGGAATATTGCTTGTTGGCGCGAGGCTGACTTGAAGAGCCACTCGCCCTGCCTGATTGAGGTTTGGCGGGAGATTTGGTCTCCGTTGCCAAATTATCCTTCTGCTTTGTTTGGAGGGATGTGTCTGGCGCACGCCTTGTCGACCTTTCGGCCTAGCTTACCTTCCTCCGCCTGACGCGGGCGACAATCTCCTCAGCCTGTTCACCTTATTGGACTAATTGCTTCCAGGTGCGGCTTTCAGCAACTCCTATTGAGCAAGGAGTGAGTTTGGAGATTGTGGCGGCATGTTTCACCAGGGTGGCCTGGGTCATACCGCTTGGACACCGGAGTGCCATGTTTCGAAATCTTTCCACGAAAGATTTGACGGATTCCCTTTCCGCTGTTTGGTAGCCAAAAGGGTGGGCATTGTGACTCGGAGTCATCTTCGAAGAAGCGTGTTAAGAACAGCTTCTCCAGATCGCCCCAGTTCTTGATAGAACCTTCTGGGAGCTTCATAAACCATTCAAAGGCCAACCCTTTCAGGGTGCCGATGAACAGACGCGCCAGGATAGCATCGTTGTCTACTACATTCCCGGTTTGGGATTTGAAGTAGTAGATGTGCTTGTGGGTGACCCCTTCCTGTCGAATGCTTGGAGGGTTGGAGCCTTGAACTTAGGAGGGTATGGAACTAAGTCCCACTCAGCCGGATAGGGCCGGACCACTCCTACTTCTTGGAGGTCTTTGCGATTGGCAAGGGCCTCGAGGCGTCGCTCCAGTTGACTCATTCTTTTAGCATGAGCCCTTCCCTGGTCTTGGTCGCCTTTTACTTGCGACGAGGATTTGGGCGAATCCGCAGCAGATCGCCGCGTCTCCTCAAAAGGTTCGAAAGATGAGCTTTCTCCCTCTCTCCTTTTGCCCTTTGATTTTTTAGGAGGAGATTTCCTCCTGTCTTCGAGCAGCTGTGCAATTGCCGCTGAGGGAGTTGATAGATTCCTGCTGAGAAAGAATCATATCCATTTGCGCATTCTGGATCTGCTTTAAACGTCTAGCCGTCTCCTCAGGAGTGCCTGTCATGTAGGCGGAGGTCTCCTTCTCGACGGAAGAGTTCGAAGCTCTAGATTCCGCTACGGCGGAGTGAGAATCGTTCACTTCAACGCCGCGGGCTAAGGCATTATAGTCAATGGGGGAATGGTCCCTGTCCGGGTGCGAGGTGTCGATACACCCCTTCCGGTTCAGAGTCAGACTCGGACTCATCTGAGCTGACTGCAAGTTGTTTTCCCTTGCTCCTGCTTGTCATATTCGCAGTGAGCTCCGGGTACTCAACGTCAGAAAAGGTTCTCCTTCTGTGGGAGCGTCTTCTTTTAGCTGACGGGGGAATCAGGGTCAGCTGTCTGACTAAAGACTGCTGATGTACGCCTGATCTGCAACGGCACTCAGAGAGCATATGGATGAGCCGTTGGCAGCAACACGATGAAGTGGCCTGATTTGGCACTTCTTTTCTTCGTCAGATAATCCCTCAAATCCATGGGAGGGGATTGAAAAGATTAGCCTCGCAACGTCGAAGACGGGAGGCATCCATGTGCTGTACAGCCTGGACGCAGGTATCAAGGACGCGGTTCTTGCGCCGCAGCTGTTCAGCGCGCGTCTGGGTCTCTGTTGAGACAACACGCGCCTGTCGCGTTGCTGTTTTGGTGTGTCGGAGCAGAGACACTTGAGAGAGGATGGGCTGCTGGGCCCACGCCTATGGGCTCGTGCCTCTTGCGCTTGACGAGGCGCAGAGGTCTCACCTTGGCGTTTGATGAGTTGGTCCTCAGAGGACCTAACTGAAGGAATCTCGCGTTTGGGGCGCCAAACGCGGATTTCACGTACTGGACGTGGCGTGGGCAAGGCGCGAGATTGTATGTCGCGTCCAGCCTCAGTGGACAACCAACGGTCCAACTTGCAGCTGACGCGCACGTCTCCTCTGTCGACGCTCAGCGTTTCGATTGCGTCGAGGAGGTGGAGAGAGACCAACAACATCCTGATGTTGAACATCAGGGACTTTAACCACGCGGGTCTCCTGAGAGACGCTGACGCGGGTGTTCTGTGCAACGCGGTTGGTTGCAAAGGCAGATGTGCCTGGGACCACGCGGGCCTTCTGAGAGGCGTTGGCGCGTGTACCTTGCTTGGCACAGTCGGCAGCAGGGGAGCTCGAGAAAGCCACAGATCGGGCCTCGAGGCCATTCCCCGTCGAGACCCGGCGGCAGACGCGGGTCTTGGGCTCTTGGAGCCTGAGGAGAGAAAACTCTTCGTATTTCGCCTGGTCGAACTCGACAACGAGCGATTCGACCATCTTCCCCTTATGGTGGACGTCATCCTGCGCCACTATTTGCTCTTTAGTGACAAATGTAGTCCCCAGCGGAGTCGCCATCTCTTGTACGCGCCAGAAAGAAATAGATAGATATGGTGTAAAGATTTCCTTGAATCAAATGAAACTATTACAACCAGACTTTTCTTCCAGTTACAAGGGAGGAGGATGTTGAATCTTGAATCCCCCCTTTGTTTAATGCTGGGTTCTTCGTGTGGCGGTGGAGAGTGAGTCTTGTTCTCCGTTGACCGGATGACCGTCGGGAACTTCAGGGGATCTTCTCTTCGGCCGGTAGAAAGAGTGACACAGCTCTGTCTACCAAAACTCAAAAGAGAAGGTAGGCGAAAGCTAGCTCGTACGCAGCGAATTGCTGAAGAGTTGATCTGCTTCTTTTCTCTCTGTGTCGCCCTCTGTCTCTCTTCGTCGATTGATTCTCTGATCTCCTCCCTCCGTCTGATTGCCGATCGCCTTGACCTCATAGCAAACGGGGCTATTTATAGAGGTCCCAGGGGTGAACGTGCCCCCTAAAAACGCTCCACAAGAGGGCCAACTTCCCCGCTACATGAGCGGTAACTAACCCACGTGCCTGCTAAAGACACGCCACGATGGGGGCTGATTTCCCTTACGTGTAGGCAGTGATTGGTCCCTTAACCAAGGCGGTTATAACTGAGACGCGGGTTTTAGACCTTTGCGTCTTGAGGCTGAGACGCGGGTGTCAGGCCGACGCGCCTTGATGCTGAGACGCGGGTGTCGAGCCAACGCGCCTTGATGCTGAGACGCGGGTGTCGAGTCAACGCGCCTTGATGCTGAGACGCGGGTGATAGTCCCTCGCGTCTAGAGCTTGAAACTTTGCTTTTCAATGGCTTGTCCTCCAGTAACTTTGGACAGCCTACAGTGATATGAAATGTAATTGGACATTCTATATTTACAAAGGAGGTGCTGCTAAAATTTTCAGGAATATTGGAGATGAGTATGATAATCTATTATTCAATAGAGTTGTTTATGTAAATTGAGATTATAAGAAATCTGGAACCGTTACACAGTTCACCGAGGGGTTGTTGATATTCTCTTCGATTACTTTCCACCTCTCAAATGCAGCAGCTAATGCATGATTCGCGGTGGCCGATGATGGTTTCTGATTATTCGTAAACAACCGGTCATCCCTATTGATCCAAATCTCCCACAATGTTCAGGCTGTATTTTTTTACATTGCCTTCTCAAGCATCGCATAATATCTTCAAAACTATGAAGTACTGTCCTGCCGTTTGCCAACTCACTAGCCGCTGCCGAACTCGCCAAGCAAAGATGCGCCGAAAGAAGACGTGATCCATGGATTCAGCCTCCAATGCACAGAGACTATACAGTGGATTGATTTGAATCTCATGCTGTCCAAGGCTTTGCGTGCACAGTCACAATGTCATGAGCCATCTTCCATGGTAAGCTCTGCACTTGCGGTGACGTTTTCACCTTCCTAATCCATCAGAAGCCTCTTGTTGGGCTGGAGCATGCCAAGAACACAAACTCTAGATGCGCGCGCACGCGCGCACACACACACAAAAAGAGGGAGACAGAGATTTACGAGATTCGATAAGATGCCTATTCCCGTGGGAGAAGAGAGAGATCTATTGATGATTTATATAAGATTACAAAAGGATTACACTTGGTTCATTCAAGAACACTCACCAGCTCAAAATATCCATCTAATGAGTTCTATCCTCTATTTATAAGGAGAAGAAGAACCCCCAAAACAGTTTCAGGTCGGGTCTAGAATCACCTCTAATATGACTGTTGGTCGACCAGCCGGTCGAGACGACCAAATGTGCAGTCGACCAGTCAATCGATCACGCAAAGTCCTGCAAGACTGCAGGACTTGCTGGAAATGTCGGTCTACCGACCAACTGGGTTTCTCTCCTCTCTATCAACTTCAATCGACCAAGGCGGTCGACCGATCCAAGCCTTGTGCATGTCGGTCGTGCTTAGGTCGACCGAATTCCTATCATAGAGTTAAAAACTTTATCTTTGATTTTGCTCTTCTCTACATTCTCCACCTCGGAGAAGATTTTTCAAATCGGGGCCGAACTCCAATGAACACCTGGCGAAATTGACACACGATCTTGGCGAAAATGACACACAATCTCAGCTTGAGCGCTCTGGGCAAAATCGACACACGATCTCAGCAAAATCATACACGATCTTGACTTGGCCGAACGGACCAACCGGTTCCAAGACGAATCAACAACACACTACAATTGATTTCAAAGGATCAAACCAGATTCAAATTGAGTTTGTCGTCTCCTTAGGCAACTCTCTCCAAACTCCAATATCAATTGTAAAGATTTCAAATTTCAGCTCAGCCATTCAA